>JANHFX010011297.1:10469-55838 GCA_027560015.1 Chloroceryle amazona | reverse complement strand
GGCTCGGACGTGTCGTGACACCTGTCCAGTAGGTGGACACGCGGGGCGATCGGATACAAATCTCAAAAATTAAATGCGGGTTAAAAACTGTTTCAGTTAAACGCAAAGACTTTTACTTGTTTGTTTTTCTTCCCTCTCCATTTGGCAGAAGGAATAAATAACTTTGTGTCAACCTGAAACATATTTTCTTTGCCTTTCCAGTCCGTCAAGCAAACCAAAGAAAATCAATTATTCACACAGCTTTGGTCTGGTATTGTTTGAGTGTTGTTTGCTGCTTTGGAGTGCATTCAGAAACGGCCCTTCTGGTAAATTTGGGATTTGTGGTTCAAGATGCTCATTCTGAGAGGGGCCCACGGCAGACACTCCTGCCTGTAGCCTTAACCTGCCTTGGGGACAGGCTTTATTTGTGTCCCCTCTCCAGTGCCCAGCACTGCTGTAATATCAGCCAGGGTTCCCCTGTCTGGAGAGGCACTGATGCTGCTGACCCAGGAGATGGGTTTGTGTCCAGTGGCTTTGCAGCTGCTCTTGCAAATGTGGGGATGCAGAGAGTCTAGTGTCTCCTTCAAAGGTGGCTGCAGGTGAATTTTGGCCAGAGTAAGTTCTTAGTTGCTGTGGATGCACCATCCTCTGCTGCTGCTGGCTACAGCAGATCCCTCCCTGTCTGGAAGGGCTCATGTTTTCATGCAGACCATACCTGAGACTACTGAGCCTAGAGGCTCATATAACAATGTGGAGAATGTGAGACCACTGTCCTCCATGCACACAGACATCCCCTTTGGAAACAAGCTATTCATCCCAAGATACCTGAACAACAGCTGCCTGAGTCTTTGCCATGCTGTGCACATTAATCCATGTGATGCAGAGGTGTGAAAACCAGGAAACTCTCACAGGGTGTTTCCAGGAGGTAACCCCATGGTGGGGAGCAAGGGAGAGCATGGGAAAAGGTGTCAGAGTCAGTATTTTTACAGGAGGCAAGAACTGATGCATAAGGATGACCAGCACTGCAGGGGGCTTGGCAGTGTGTACACAACATCTCCATGTACTGCCCAAGTGACCGACCACTCTCAGGGGGGTTGTGTTGTTTTATTTTCATTCACATCTACAGTTTATTTCTCTCCTTCTCACTTAGGTCACTTCTTGACCTAAGGCTGGGGTGGCTTAGGCTTCTTGTCAGGCAAATGTTGGACCCTTGCTTTAAGGGTTTCCAGAGGTCTTGGTAGGATGTTTTTTGCAACCACCTTCTTTTTGGGCTAAATCTCTGTCCTTGCTGTTACTCTCTCTGCCTTGTCACAGAGCTAATCCATCAGACACGTGGCCTTTGAGGTTGTGGTCAGCCTGGTTGGAGCATGCATTATGCCCTCTCTCCCCAATCTCCCCCACCAGCTGGAGGTGGCAGGGCAGATGCCTTGCACTTGTGGCCCTGAAGCCACACAGAAGGTGTTTCTAAGCTCAGAGTCTACAAAATCCCACTGCATCAGTGAATGACCCTGAAATACGGTCCCAAGTGAGCAAGCTTCACATGTAAAGCCTGAGATATGAAAGATCTGTTCAATGTGTGGCATGAACCCAGCAGAAGAGATGGTTTAGCAAAGGTTTTTACAAGTCCAGATAAAAAAGGGCAGTGCTAGATGTTAGTAGGTATGGCACAGAGGCCACCAAACATGTCACCTGAGGCAGAATTAAGTTCTGTGCCACAGAGCACACCAGCAGTCATTGTTTAGGACTGAGACATGAGTTGGGTTTATCTAACTCAGTGTTGATGTCTATGAGATATAGAATCATAGAATAATTTGGTTGGAAGAGCTCTTTAAGATCATCAAGTCCAACTATTAACCCGACACTGCCCAGTCACCACTAAACCATGTTCCTCAGCAACACATCTACATATATTTTAAATACCTCCAGGGATGGTGACTACACCACCAGCCTGGACAACCTATTCCAGGGTTAGACAACCCTTTTGGTGAAGAAAATTTTAATATCACCTAACGTAAACTTCCCCAGGAGCAACTTGAGGCCATTTCATTTTATCCTGTTGCTTGCATTTCCACCCAGGCCAGCACCCCAGGCTGTGTTTGGGATCACTTCAGAGGCAGTCAGGATACTCCGTGGGAGTTGCAGAGGTGGTCCCCTGAACAGCCACGTCTGGCCAAATTAACAGCTCCTTAAACCCCATCCAGCTCTCCTTTAGCCAGCATATACAGGGACGCCTTGGTCGGAAGACAACCGTCCCAAGCCAGGAGACACGAATCCCATCCTTAACACAGTATTTCTCCACACAGAGCCCTCTCCATCAGATCTTCCTTCTCTGAGTCTCCTTCCCCCCCCAGCAGACATGCACGTTAAATATGTAGCCCTTTCTCCCTTTGCATTATTAATGTGAGACGGTTTCTGCCTGCGAGCTGTCTTTATTGTATCCATGTGCTGCGGATGTGTGCGAGAGGAAGATGAATAGAGTCCTGCTAATGTCTAACAAATGCCCAGCACCACGCGGAGATCTCTTTTTGCTGTTGCAGGGCACTGGTAAAGAACACCACGTATTTACTCCTTCTCTCAAGACCTCACTGGCTATTTTCCAGCCACAGGAATGTTTCTCACCACAAACACAAGGCATTGTTTTTTTGAGTTAGAAAGCCTAGAGAAAACACACAGCTTTCTTGTATTAAAAAAGAACACGTCCACCCTCTCCTCTTCCTTCAAGGCTCAAAGGATCATACTACAGATGCTGTGTAAAAAGGAAGGCCATCTCCAGACTAAATGAAGTGCTGTAAGAAACAAATCAAGCTGGGAGAGATATGGCTAGAAATGCCATTTTAGATTAGGTCTTGCAGGTTGTACCCCAGCTTTAGGTCCCATCTCTCAGCTACAGTAAATTAAAGGCCCCGTGTCCAGTTGTGTCGGTGGATGTTTGCAGCTCAGCAGCGTTTTAGTCCAGATTGCTTTTTTATTTCTTGTGCCTCCAAAGAAGATAAGCTTCGATTAAAAATGTGGGCAGAGCCCCAAGGCAGAACTCCACTGTCCATTACCCAAGTGTAAATCTACACCAGCACAGAGCTGGGACTGGTATTTACCTATGACACTTCCTCTCTGAATGGATATCCATGAACACTCATTCATATCATGACTTTAAAACACACCAGGCAGAGATAAATCTGTAAATGGATATTTATTGCCATAGAAAACAGATGGCAGAAGACAAAGCTCCCATGTTCTTATTCCAAGCTGCAAGCATGTTAAGAATGTGGCAGGAAACGTCATTCCTCCTATAAATAAATTTCTCTTGAGAAGAGAGAACCCAGGGCTGAAAAGAAAAAAAAAAATCAATCTTTCTGCTGTACAGGCCAAGTCTGAGGCAGGTTTTCCCACGCTATTCTGCAGCTTATGGCGACCTTTGCTTTTGGCAAGAGAGGAGGTTGCCTTCAAGAAAACCCAGCAAAGGAGTTTGAGTGTGTCTTGCTGCTGTACAAATCTACCAGTGTTTTTACCACTCTGAGTTAATGATTTTCTTTTTCTACTAGACAAAGCCAAATTCAGCATTTGGCTTGTTATTAATTGTTTTTCCAGCATGGCTTCAAGAGCAAAGTAGTAAGAAACCTCTCACACCAAGGGCTGTAGTGCAGGGTCTAATGGGGTGGAACACAGCAGACCTTGTGGTGTTCACGGTGGAGTGGTCCCCATTTGATAAACCCTCTCGTGCAAGCACCTGTGAGTGATGCTGTGAGCACTCACTCTGACACCACGACTAAGCAAGTGCTTCTAGGGAAGTTGATCTTTCCAGTTCATGCTATTTATTTGTGAAATCTTACACTGACCTGCAGGTCTTGAAGACTTTTGCTTGTGTCACCTTTGGTGACATATTTTTTTGACAAGTCTCTTACCTTGACAGCATCACTACCAATCTGATAAACTGCTGAGGTAACAGCAGAGTTACTCAGATACTGTTGATAACAAAAGAACAGTAGATGTTTGAGTGTAGAAGTTGCCCAAGAGAGAAGTGAGACCTTGACACTATAGACAAATAATTGTATCCCCCCCCAAAGAAGAATAAGAGGATAACCTTAAGTAGCAAAACTGTCACCTGTATAATACTCTGATATAATCCCTCGTGACTGCCGAAACATCGATTTTATCTGCTTCATCTGAGCTTTATCTTTTCTGACCTGCTCACAAGTATGTGGGAGGAATTGGTTTAATTTGAACTCTCCCTAGAAAGATAAATGTTTTGCAGACTCTCTTGGGTGTATAGAAGTCATAATATTTTGTGACACTTCTAAAAGGTGTAACAAATCAGAACAGACTTTCCTGTGAAACGGATCAGGAGCTGTGCCAGACTTTGTCCCCACAAAACACAGGCAGGTTAACAGTGCAAGAGGTGAGAGCACGGCAGAGGCTAATGGATAGTGACTGGTGAACTCCGCAGTGTTCAGAGCCAGGATATTGCTCAAATTGTCTTTCAAATGGTTGGAGCTTAATTGAATTACTGGGAGCTCTCAAGGCCTGGAGACATCATGAGCAGAGGCTCTGCTGTGAAGTTTCCAGTGCTTCAGATTCTTATTTTGATCAGAAAATGAAAAGCTTTTTTCATTACAGCTTGGCATTTGTTGCCTTCACATTGGCCAGACTCTGGGACAGCAAGGGTAGGTCAGGGGATGGAGCAAGGGCAAGTCATGGAACACAGTCTGGGAGACAGAAATGAGCCGAATGTTTTAGATTTGGGTGAAGGGAAGGGGAGGGATCATGTGAATCCAGTTATAAATCTTTGTAGGGGGTGGAAAGGGTCTTAGTTCACGTACTCTTTTGGTCTTCCAGCTCCTAAGCCTGCGCAAAGGGTTTTCTCGGGTAACTAGTACCATGCCTGGATCATATCCGCGCTAGCAGCCCGAAGTGCAGAACATCTGATGGTTCAGCACCACAGTAGTTTGCCCTGAGCTAGTGCTCTACAGCCCAAAAGACAAGAACTTAGCCACCTCTACAAGGAACCCTTCTTGGAAGTGCTCTTCTATACAGAGACTGTTTCGTGCAAGGTCAACAAGTGACAGGTAATGCAAAGGGGTAGCCTGTGCATTTGAAATGCCTTCCAATCTGCTCCACCCTGAAGATGTAGGCCTAACTCAGCTTCTAGTCAGGCCCTGGTAGGGCTTAGACATGCCTTCAGCTGGGTTTTGAAGCCCAGGCATAGAAAGCCTCTAGACTTTGTCAGTTCATGACAAATTGCTTCAGCCATTTCCTGAACTAACGGCATTTTCAGACATCAAGTGCACAGTACGATACATGGCTTTTTCCAGTTCTTAATTTCTTGATCAAGTTTTCATTTGTTTAGATCAGGATACTGTAAGTGGATTGGGGGGGGGGGGAGAGAAAGAAAAGCTGAAAAAAAACAGTGAATGAACAGTAAACTCAGCCTCCATAGAGCTTTTCCAGTTTCACTCTTGATACATGTTTGGTGCAGACCAGGAACCCACCCCAGTCTGGTTAAACACCAGTGGTGACTTCAGCAAAGCTCACAAGCACCAGTTTCCCCCTAACCAGCCTGATAGAAATCATGAAAGAGGCTCTGCTGACCAAAAGGAAATCTGACCTGTAAGTAGTCACACAGTTTCTATTTTGCTAATTCAAAAAGTTCAGAAAGTTGGATTTAGATTTCAAACACTCTTCCAAGCTTCTGGTCAAATATTCTGTCTGAGCTTAGTTTGTTTCCTGGTGAAGTGCATATTATCCTCATTGTCTCAATCATTTCTAATGGCTTCAAAGAAACAGTGACTCTTCATTCCACCAGCAGATGGATAAGAGTGATTCTTACGCTTTAATTTTTCTTGTTGGGACCAAAGTATCAAATTCTCCAAATTGCACAGGCAAGGAGTGCAATTACTCTCCACTTCCCAAAGATACCACATGAAAAGCTTTAGAAAAGATAATGGGTTGCAAATGATGCCATTTAGTCACCAGCACACACTCTACAATCCAGCTGTACTTCTGGAATATATTTAGAAGGTGTAATTAGGGTTGTACAGGATTTGAAATAAGTAAGTTTCTTAACTGAGGCTGAAATTCATTTTAGTTTCCAGCACTCCCTCTATAAAAGCCACCAAGTCTTGATGGGGTGGGACCATGGATATCTATTTCTCTCCAGGTTTTGCATCATCATAGATTAGGTAAACTCTGCGTGAAACAATAGCTAAGGACCAATAACCTGCAATTAATGCTGATGCACTAAGCTTCTGCCCTTCAGAGATCTAAATGCAGAACAAGTACCATTGTATTGGTATACCAGTTTAGTTCAGAACAGAAATCTCTTTCTTTTTGAGACATGTGTGTTCAGAGACCCTGAGAGAATGTCTGGACCTGCTCTGAACGACAGCCCCATGGTCATCTTCTGGATTAGTCTTCCATGTTTATGTGCTTGCAGGCTAAAGGCAATGACACCAGAAGTAGATAATGGAAAATGCACAGAATATGACTGACGGCTTGAGAAAATGCCTGATACCTCACCTGAGTACAGGGCAGCTGGGGAGATAGGAAAGGGACTGCATCCTGCATTTGCACCCTCTCCAAATGCCTCTCTCTCATTGCAGGATAGATATAATCTGATGTTCAAAGCAATATGCATCTCATATCAGTTTCTAAGCATAAATACCTCTATCTACTGCATCTGAAAGAGATGCTGAGAGCTGACTGCTTGACAGCACTGTGAGATACTTAAGGGAAGAGCACAACATCAGTGTGCTTCCCTGATCAGTGTGATCCATGAGAAACTACCACTCTTCAGAGAGGCCAATGTCCAATGTCCTTGTCCTTGTCCTCCTCCACAGCACTCCAGAAAACCTTTCCAACATCTTGCTTTTATTAATCCTTTTGCTGTACATTCAGTAGCCATAGTATGTCTCTAACCACAAGGCTTGTCCTGCACAGGTTGTAATATTATCAATGATGCTTTGGAGCATCTTAGGAAGCTGAATGAGGGACGGCAACAAGTGAATTTCTGTCTTTCAGTCTTCCCTTAATCAATCTTAATGCATCAGCAGATAGTGGGGAGGAGGAGGAGCAAGGTTAAAACCCCACAGGTAGTTTGTCCTCATTAAAGGTCCAGATTTGCACAGAAAACCAAGAAAATTGAGTGGCAAAGGTTTCATGTTCTCCTTTCCTCAGACCTGAGCTCAAAGCTGTTACTGTTGCCTAGAGGCAAAGCCTGGAGTTCCCAGTTTTTGAAAGTACCATCCAAGAAAATCTGTCAAGGCTAATATGATGATGGACTATTGCAAGAGGGAAGCTTGGCAGGCCTAGGTCACAATTTAAAATTATTCCTTATAATACATCAGGCTTTACATATTACAAAGGCTCTGCAGACACTGATCCTCTCCAGACCTCTGCAAGATCCAGCCAGTGCTGTCATTCCCACTTGGCAGCCAGGATGCTTTCAGGGTAAAAGCCAAGGGGAGCTGCTGGCACTGTGCAAATCTGGGTGTGTTTGAAGCAGGATCAAACTTCAGGGCTCCCATTAGCTGGAAGTGCACATCCACATCCCCTTCCGCCCTCTCCAGAATCTCTCCACCCAACTCATGCTTGCAAACCACACCAGGGACTGGGAGGAGGCTTTCTAATTTTCATAATTTTCACTCTGAAATGCTGGAAATCTTCCTTTTTTCCGTCCTGGACTTTGCTGTAATGCAGCCATCATGCATCCTCCTGTAAACTTTCAAATGCACCAATAGTGGCAGTTTCCTGCAGATGAGAAGGGGTTTGCTTCAGTTACAGCAAGTGGGAACTTGGCCAAGAAGAGTCATAAAAACAGAGGACATTGATTTTTGAAAGCGTAGTTATGTTAGTGCATTCCAATGCATCCAATCGGTCACTGGAGAGCAGTTAAAGTGGCCTGGGGGCCAATCTCCAGCTTCTACAGGATGGTGTCAGAGGAAAGATAAGCAGGCTGATGCCAGCAAATGATCCTGCCCTTTTTCCTTAAGATGAGTCACAGCAGACGTTACAGGGCTGGCCAGACTCTGGGTTGCAGCAGCATTTTAAAAACTTTTAATTCCTGAGTTTTGTTTTATGCTAATCCATAGATATTGTTATCTGCCCTAGACTGGAAGGAAAATTGCTGAAACATTCAGGACAAGGGTGTATGCAGCATGAGTATTTTCCTGCAAAGGCCAAGAGATGCTGTGAGGTGTCTTGACATCCCATATACAGCCCAGCATTGGTGTTTTCTCTGAAGTCAAAACCTTCCCTTCCCCAGGATTCCTCTATTTAAAGGGCTAAAGATGAAAGAACCCTTTTTTGGAGGGTAGGGAGCAAATAATTCCTGAAAGTCACAACCTTTTAGAGAAATTCCAGGTGGAAACCCACAAATCCAGATACTCTGAATCACTTGAAGGTGGAACAGGCATCTTCTGCATCTCAGAGTATGTACTGCCATGCTCTTGCACGCATCCCCACTCCTGTGAGGTCAGTGCTTTGTGAGGAGAGACTGCAGGGCTGGCCTCAAATTCCCCGGACACTGGCCTCCCAGAAACCCTCCGTTGTTTGTGTTTCATAACGGTTGCCCATTGAGAAGGCACTGACCATATCTCCCTCCCAGTTCCTAGCCTGCGAAGCCAAGAAATACCAGCATGAAAAGGTCCACATTCCCTTATCCCGGAATGAACTGACCACGTCCGGTCAGACAGGGACAGAGCCCAGAATACCATCTACATGGGCTTTTCTTTCCCATGACAGTTTCCCAATCAGAGCTTGAGTAAACATGAGGTCATCTTTAATTTATAATTGCTGAGATTTATGTCTCTCCTGATCACAACTTTCTAGAAGCAGCAATACACTTTGGTTCTTGCTATTCTGCCCATATCTAAACCAGTCTTCTGACAAAACCAAACACCCTATTTTGAAATCAAACCGATTCACAGAGGATGTTCCCTGCCAAGGCAGTGGTTATTGGTTGACTGGACCACTGCCCTGTACAGTATTGATTTTGGTGGGCTTCAGACATAAATCCTTGCAAAGACCATTTCTCTCACTGCACAATATAAAAGCCCTATTGTTACAGCTATGATGTACTTGGAACAACGTCTCCATCGCTCTTTAGACCGAGGCAGACACTTAATGGGGTTGTTCTCATAGCTGAGTACCATGTTTCTTCTCCTTTTTATGATGGAGCAGGGTGGTCCCAGGCAGTGTACCTGGGTATTGGAGTTGTTGCTCTCTGCCCCCTCTTTTTGGGTAAGCAATGGCTTGGAGGAGTGTTTAAACAATCTAGGGAAAAGCACCACAATGGAAATGTGCAGTCATTTATGCTCCTCATGAATCCTGCAATAACACAAATGAGGTCAGTCAGGACCTTGACTCTATGAAGCAAGTTTTTCCTGGCTTTGCAAGGTTGTGGCATGGGTTTGTCAATTGATGCCTGTCCATGATGATGCTGAACCCCAGTTCCTACCCCTACTGTCAGGGCCCTTCAGAGGTTGTTCTTCAGCCCACATGTGCATGATGCACTGCCAAAACTTGCCTCTGGGGTGAAGATAGTCATGCAGGACCACAAATAGCTCACTGTCCTAAACAGAGATGGAATGGAAGACAAATCTGGGCAATGCAACACCAGAAACTAGAAGTGTAGATCAAAAGACCTTCATACCCATGGGAGCTTCATGTCTCGGTAGAGTTCGTGCTGTGACTGGAGTCGTGCAGGGTGTGTGCTGTGTGGGACCTACAGGAGAGGGCATAGTGTGTCGTTTCAGGCTGACACGGAGGGTCTGGTGGGGACTGCCCAGAAGAAATGAGGCCAATCTTGCATGTGGTTCAAAGAGAATTGCATGGATAGAATACATGGCCCTAAGCAATGAAGAAGTGCGTTTATTTCAACCACATGAAGCTATTCAACTTGTGAACAACATTAGCTCGGTTTTGATCACTCTTTTTCTCCAAGCTACTGTGGCACTTGGGCAGAACTTCCAAGTTCATCATTCTCTTAAAAGTTCCTATATTTTTTTTCCTTAGACTTAAGACCTTTTTTTTACTTAGAAAAAAAAAAGGTTTGCCTTTTTTTTTTTTTTAAAAAAAAAAAAGAAAAAAGAAAGTCTGCCATATCCTTCAGCTGCAAATGATTTAATAGTTCTTGGCTTTGTGTGATCTGAATATTTTCTTGTTCTCTTGCTTTGCAGCTGTGACCTACTTAATTACAAGCAGGAAACAAACCCCAGAATCATTAGACATTCTGCCTGACTCGAAGAAGGGGAAAAAAAATAAAGATCTCATGTTGTTAAATACTAGGATGTCCTTCTTAATAACAGGAAGTCAAGCTCCAGATAGCAACAGCGAACATTTGAATTCTTTGTGCATCAAGATAAGGACAGCAAATTGCTTATAGGGTTTATTTTTTATGGCATGGATGGGAAATGACAGCTAATTCTAACAGTCAGAATGGGAATGAGTCATAAATTTCTAAATCAAGAGCGTAAATCCTCTTTGTTTTAACTTCTGAGCAGCTTCAGTCTGCTGTACATAGAGACAGTGAAGTGACTGACTTGCTTCTTTGATTCAGCAGCGTTCGATCCATTTTCTCCTCTTCTCGGGAGGTATGAGCCAACAAGCCAGACAGTGGGTTCCCCATTACAAATCATCAGGCTGGAAGACAGAGCATGGGGGAGTTTGATTAACTGCTCTCCACCTCTGTAGAGTCTGGGCTACTATTTATAGCTCCTGAAAATCAGCACCCTGTCTGGATCTGCTGGTAGGTGTGTGGGTGTAGTAGTATCTACAGAAAACAGTCAGAGAAAGGGAAAGCCAGGACTGCCAGCCTCTGTGACACCCTCTGTAACAGACACTTCAGTCATCTTGTCCCTGTTTATCCACAGCTCTGGGAACAGCTCAATAATACAAATCTCTCAATGCATTGTAAAGTGATAGAAGCTGATGTTTGTACATGGTTTTAAGCGGCGCAGCAACAGAAGTGCAAGTTATCATCTTCTGTCAACTGTGCATGCATTATCTCTGGAGATGGCATGGATCCAGTGCTGTCCTACAACGCAAATGGAGATTTTCCATTAGCACGAGCCACAGGGGTCTATGTTCCGGGATCAAATGAGGTAGAGGTCAACTCTTATGCTCTACTGAGAAGGTCTAACTGGTCCCAGCTGGGGAGATGTTCTCAGCCTGAAGATCTGCTGCAGTACAGTAATCCCCCTACGTTGACTCCTGAGTTTCCCATCTGCAGATTAATTGTGCTGTGACAATAGAAACAAGCAAACCATCCCACGTGGGTCAGCCCCAGTGCAGATGTCATGACACATGTGTGAGTGTGTGCCAGTGTCAGCAGCTTGGAATGGCTCGTTCTGCAACCTCTGTGCCTCAGAGGCAACAGAGCCATCACCTTTCTCCATCGCACCCTCCCTACGTGCATTTAGCATCACCTGGATGTATACAGCACTACTCCCACAGGGAACACTTGTATACATAACCAGTCTTCACCTCAGGGAACATTTATTCACCCATAGTTATGCTCGTTTTGGTAAGCACTGTAGGAGCTTGCAACACAGAGGGTACATTATCGACCTGAGATATCTTAAGTATTTCTGCTTTTCACTGCATAACTCTTGTGGAATATGACCAGTTGACTCTCTAGCAGGCTGAACACATATTTACTTTTTAATGTAAAACAGCTCCCTCGAGATTTCATACAACCTGGCAAATGTCAGTGAATTAATCTACTGAGGAAATGGAGACCTATAAAGTTATGTGACTCATCTAATGTTCAGGAAACTGATGACTTTTCTGGAATAGGACCAGATCCCTCCTCATCTCTACTATGAAGGTCATATTTGACCTCTTTATGTTATATCTTTTCTTTCTGACCAGTGACAGTCACATCCTAACCAGCAAGAGAAGTGCTTACTTCTAAAGATCATAAGGAGCTTCAGAATAAATTAAATATATGGGCTTTAATTTAAGCAGGAACAGGCTTTCCAACCCAGAAGTGAGATCAAACATGACAAATCTGGACCATTGATTTTCTAAAATATGTTCCCTTTGCCCTCCTCCTTTTTAATGAAATGCTCAGCTCTTGTCAGTGAACAGAAAGGACTTTGTATTAGTCATTGAATACAGTGAGTGTTACCACTGGGTCTGAATCAGACAGCCTACTTAAATATATCTGCAGGATAAGTTGTAAGAAAATGTTCTGCTGAAATGGGCCATTTGTACTCTATGTAGGCTTGTTTTGCATGGGCAGCAAGGCTGCCCTTCATGAAATTATCCATCTTGCCACAGGGCAAAACTGCAGACTGGCTTTTTATGAGCCACCAGATTTCTCCTCTCTCCAGGCAAACAGTGCCAGAGAAACCTGCAATGTCAAGCAGTGTATCCTCCAAACCACAGCCAAGGCCGTTCGGACAACTCAGCTATCACCTTTGGATGGGGTGAGAAGCACGTAGAAATTAAAATGATGTGAACATTGGGGTACTGGGGAACTCCTCAGAAAGGGAAATACCTGCTCCAGTCACCAAAGGAATAAGCAAAAGCTTGACAGAAGAAAGGTGTAGCTGAGCAAGTGTGTGAGTCCTGTGAACAGTCAGCTGTGGTCGATCCCCACTCTGAGACCGACTGCCCACTCGCTGGGCACAAACACAGGTTTATCTCAGGTTCCTATTGTTTCACCCCTGAACCTTGCCAGGGGCTCTTCTAGTGAGTTACCTGGAGGGAAAACAGCTCAGCTGCTGGACGAGCTTTGCATTTCCCCCATTCATACCTGTCCTCAAAGCAGGCTGTGATTTATTTTTATTTTTTTTCTATTTTCTTCTGGCCAAAAATAGTTCTCCTGAGCATTTCCACACATAATACCAGAGAGCAGCATGATGATAAACCTCGTGGCTATGGGCATGTGCCAGCGTGTGCTGCGTTGATTGGACACCCTGGTCGCAGGATGTTACGGTCCCCAGCGGGATCAGAGTTAATCATAAGCTCGAGTTTCCAAAGTGAATAATCGTATTGAAGATCTCGCCATTCACTTTCTGCAGCTGTTCTGCACTATTTACTTAATACATGGTCCTGACCTACATCCTCTCCTGCAGACTCATTCACCGCAGTGTTCATGGAGAAAGAGGATTGAATAGCAAATCTCTGCTCAATCTCCTTCACATTTGTGCGTAGTAGAAGTGAAAATCACATTAGCTGGTGAAATATTAGGGACGAGTGCAAGCCCAGCTTTATAGGATTCACCTACTTTTAAACCTTGTTAAATCACTAACGCAGCTTACTTTAGGAAATGAAATGCGTATGATTTGAGGATATGACATGCTCTCTTGTGTCAGTCAATAAAAACCTCTCCAAAGTGAGGACACGTACAGCCTTACACAGAAGGAGCTGCTGTTCGCATAATGATAATACTTAACACTACCAGAGCACTCTACGTTTTCAAAGAGCTTTAGAAATGTTATGATCAAGGTGGATGACTGGAATAGTAAGTTTTCATTCACTTATTACTGTGAAGCAGCAGTTCATTTCATTATGGAACATTTTAGACCATATGGACTTGTGAGAACATCTTGAGGAAATTGGCCAGGATTTCTGACTCCTGATGTTCATCCCAAAATGTAACCAGCAGAGAAGTCTTCTTCTTCTTGAATTTTCTCTGCAGGGGAGGTGTAGGGCTGTCAGTGGTGGCAGACCAGGGGGCTGATGGATGCAGGCTGTTTATATCTGTGGCTTTGGTAGCGTGTGGTGGATTTTAGAAGGTAACTGAAGCAGGGCAGGCACAGCCATCGCATTTGCACGAGGCAATGGAATTTTGGGGAGATACTTCCAAGTACAGCTTCTGGACCTACAGCTCCAGAGAGGTGAGCTAGGGGTGTTAGTGCCTCTTCTACAAGTCTGTGAAGGTTCTGGCATCTTCATTGTCCAGGTCTTGTGGCCCAGACAGACTGAGGTTGTGATCTTTTAGCAATTCAAAATGTTTACAGGGTCAGCAAACCCTTAGTTGATCTAAGCTCTCAGCAGACCCAGAATGGACATCTATACTTGATTTCATTCTTTTTAAATTCAAGTGAGCTTCCTTTGCCTAGAACATATATGCTGTATCATATAGCCCTCAAAGTCTGAGGATTTGCTGCTTCAACTCCAATGCCATTCCCAGCTCTTTTTAAAACACTTCCCTCAAATGTTCCCTTGTACAAACAAAGTACAAAACCTGGCAAAGGTACCAGAAATTAATCCAGTAGTATCCAGTCCTTGCACTTTGGGAATCTCCCACTGTACACATAGAAACCCTCCATGGTCCATCCTTGGGTGGCAGTGAGGGCACTTGGCAGAGAAGCCCAAATGGGTCAGCATGAGGAATGAGACCACATTGGATGGGATGGGAATAGGGCACTCAAAGGCTCAGGTTCTCAAGTAGATCTGCTGTCCAACATCCATTCGGAAATCTTGGCAGAGTTTGTGGTTCGGTGCAGTTACAGGACAGAGGTCACTCCTATAAGCCCCCACCGAGTGGGGGGCTGTCTCTGTGTAGGCACATGTGAAGGAAGGGTGGTGGCTCCTGCTCTGTGTGTTTGATCACTTGGGAGTGGGTCATCTCTAACTGTTCCCATCAAGTCAGCCACAAAAATGATGTGCCATTAAGGCACAAGGAGAAAAATGCAAATGGTTAAACATCTCAAAACAACCATCTCCAGCATAAGAAAGCATGAAGCTCCAACATAAAAGAGAACTTCAGACATGAAGATCTAAAAAAACATTAATCCTCTTAACATTATAGAGAAATAATGATCAAATAGAGTAATATATCTGAAACAAGACCTAAAAGACCACATTGGGCTGGAGCTGCAGGGATCATTGGGGCCATATGTTGAGCAGAAGCAGGATGTTTCTGGTGTGTCTACAGCAAGCTGAAAGGAAACTACCCTCCACCCGGCACATCAGTCTTTCAACACGGCCAAATAAATCCACACCCACTGGAAAGTTGTGGGTAGAGATTTACTTGAGAGCGTGCTGGAAGGAGATGCTGAACTCCTCCTTCCAAGGCCAGAATATACAACCTGCCTAAAGGCAAAACACAGACCCGTCTCTTGAGCTCCCAGCACAGGCAGTGTCTACCTACAGCAGTGCACGGAGGTGATTTGCATGGTCTGCGGCGAGGAGGAGCTGTCTGCTGGGCTTGGGAAGTCCACCCCCAGCATTCAAGCCTCGGTGACAGCCCTGTGAAACAACACAGCAGGCCATAGGGGTTTGGTGTTTTTGTTCATGGGAAGTAAAGAGCTATTTTTATAGCCTAGTAACAGCCTTTGGACTGTCACTGAAACGTGGGAGGTTTCATAGTAAATGTTTTGCCTGACATTTTCTCAGAAACAGCGGGAAATAATCACTGCATAATTGGAGAGGCTGTGTTGAAAAGACCTGCAAATGTCCATAGATCTATGTAGAGGGATACAAAGGGCTTTTTTTTTTTTTTCCTAATTGACCTTAGTGAAGGTGAAGTTCAGCACGTTTTATAGAAAGGTAAGATACTTTACAGGTATCACTCTAACTGTACACCAGCAGAAGAGCCAAACTGCAGATTCTCAGTAATCTTTTCTCCTCTCTTCTGCCATTCCCTGTAGCAATGACCTCTTCTGGCCTTTTTTGGATAAGTGAGAGTACCTTCTGTGGTGTCCGGAAAAGAGCACCTTTGGTGGTGTATCCCTTGGCTCTGGAGGGGATGTTCTGGTTTTGCCTGAGAAATGTCCATGGTTGCAATTCCCTCGGGAGCTGTGAGATGGGATGGGTACTCAGGTGGCTTTTACCCCCTTAAAAAACAGTATTCATCTAACCAGCCGGAAAACCTCTGCAGGAAACCAAATAATCTGCTCTAATTGTGAAGGTAAATTTACACACTGCAATGCTCGCTGGGCCTCCTGGAGACTCAAGTGACTCCTAAGGAGACCGCTCCAGTCTATCAGTTAAATAAATACGTAGGGGAACTGTTTTCAGAAAGTCTGTTTATGTCATCAGCCAAGTCAAAAGGCTCCTTCAGAGCCGCCCTCATCTGTTGAGTAATTACTGAGTTGGGACAGGGGACCAAAAGTCTCCCTTCGAGCACATGGAAAGAGTAGATGCACATATGGAGTAGCTAATTTTAAAGCTATGGCATATCCTCCATTTCCCCTCTCCCTCTGCAGAATACCAAAGGGGTTAGGTCACATCCCAGAGCAATCACTTGCTACGGTTTGGTTTCTTTTCCCCCCTCTGTTTTCCTTTATCAAACACGTTTCTTTCCTTTCCTCTCTTGGGCTCCCAGACAGAGATCTTATACACCAGGTTGTAGCCTGCAGCAAATATTGTCTAGTCAAGTTAAATAAAAAAACCATCATCTTTCCTCCAAATGAGGCTTTGTAAGGGAGATGTTCCTGGTCCCTTGTTTACATCAGTGCTACCAGAGGCAGTGTTACCTACCCAGTTTACCAGCAAGCAAAGGAATCATGGAGAGATGATGAGCACCGGGGGACTAGGAGCAAAGGCTGGACACTGAGCAAACAGACAGGCAGGGCAAGAATGAAGGAAAGAATATGACACTTTGCAGAATAAATAGCTTCCAACAAGCTTGCAGGAAATATTATTATGATTTTTATTACCATATTTTATGATGCCACTATAAAAATGATGTCCTGAAGAAGCAATTAGTCTGGAAACATGAATTTTGCAGCTGTATTTTTCTGGCCCTCCATCTGCCCTGTGACTGAGCTGATTTGCCTCCTTGTGCCATCATCATGACGTGGTGCTCGCTTTGTGCCCTCCAGTCCTCAAAGATCAGATTATGGGTGGGGTCAGGGTGGGACAGACCTGCAGAAAAACATCCAGCGATGAATATCACTGCTCCTTCCTCGTCCAGGGAGTTAAATCAGAGAAGCCATCAAGGCTTTGGGGAAATGGTGGCTTCTCAGCTCTTCTAAACCAGCAGCTTTAGGAGCTCAGTGCTGGCAGGTCCCTTGTGATTTCAGCTCAAAGTGGGGTCATCCTGTCTGTCCCTTTTAAAAATGCCTCCTTGGAAATGTCACTATATAGGCACTTTCCAGCTGACTCCCATCTTCACCCTCCAAGTTCTGTTGCTGTTTTGTGCACATTCCTCTGAAGGGAGAGTTAAATGAGGGAAAAAAATAGCACTGTCAGCCAGCTGCCTCCAAGGGCACTGGTTTGAACTGTGCCTTTGGTAAAAATACTTCCACCTCAGTTTCTCCACCTGGTTATTAAACTTCATTCCACAGGTGGAAGGAGGACTCATGAGTTTTAGTTGGAAAAGCTGTTGCAATTTAACTGTATGGATTTTGTGGTGATTTAACTGAACTACCCTCATTGGACCAGTTCACTCATCCCACCTCATCATAGATGTTGACAACATTGAAGTCTCCACCCAGACAAGCTGCTTGTGAGGGAAAATGGGCAAGGAACCGGTCTCTTCCTAACACCTATTTTAGAAGGGATACCAGAAGCTAATCTTTGTGTCTGTATACTAGAAAGGGTGTTTTGGCATCCTGCACTGAGTTCTCCTGGGCTTGTTCAGATGAGACCCAGACTTATGCATGCAAGCTCACCAAGGATTAAAAATACACTTCAGACTGTCTGAATCGGACTGGTATTGTTTAATCCGTGCAACTTTCCATAATATAATTCCCTGGGTAAATAAGGTGCTTTGCAGACTGTTGCATAAGTCTCATAAAGATTAAGTCCCTTTCTGAGTCCAAAATATATAAAGGGTTCAGAACAGACTGTTGGGTGGAAAAAAGACTGTAGCATAACTCGCAATGGCTCGTCAACACACAAACAAACAGATGAAATGTTACATGTGGCAAATCTGTCTTCTCAGCTGTTCTTCAGGAGTGTTTGAAAGAGTTAAGCCCAATACTGGAATGTCTTGGGAATGTTGGCAGAGGGAGAGCGAGCGGCTTTTTTCCTCCCTCTGGATGGAGTCCCAGGACTGAGCTTGCAAAGTGATGACTTTGGATCTGAGTTTGCTTCTTGGATCTGCAGCAGAGAGCTGGGAAGTGATGCAGTGTAACCAAGAAGCCCTTTGCGAGGGATGTGCAGTTGCCTTCCTAAGTCAGGAGAGGTATTTTTGCCTCTTCCGTGCTTATCCCTGGGTGCAGCAGAACTCACTTTGAGAAGATACACAGAGAGAGAAACCACATCCTGAAGGGCGTGTGCGAAGACAGAAAGGCACATCTCCAAAGTGTTTATTTTGGCTGCTGGTTTTTGTTGTCTGGTTTGGTTTGGTGGTTTGGTTTTGTGTTTTTTCTTTTTTTTTTTTTTTCCTTTCTTTTCTTTCTCCTTCTTTGATGGAAATTGCAGTGACTTTTTAACCTTGCACTTCATAAGGCGCCTTGGGATTAGCTGGTTGCCTCCGAGCAGGGAATCCGGGGTGTTTCACACAGGGAGCTGGCATGGCTGCTGTGCTCTTTGGCTTTGAGGATCTGCTCTACAGCTGGGACAGCCTGGTGTGGAGCCTGACAACCCGGGCTCTGAGGACTTGTCGCTTTGGAAACCTGAGGGTCCTGCAGCTCATGCTGAAGCCATGGTGCATTTCCAGAGCCGTTTATCAGGTAGGGTTACAAAATAACAGGCCAGACCCTCAAATCCTGGTGCTGAAGAGGGGAAACACCCTGGGGAGTTGTGCAGGGTCCTGCCCTGTTCCTACCAAACTCTTTGGGTCCTACTACAGGCAGTGGGACAGGGGAGACTCAACGGGCAGGGGAGGTCTGGGAGGAGAAATGCAAATATTGAGGATGGTGATGTGGTCTTCCGTGGCTGAACACAGGTCCAGAGTCTCCTTCCCACAGAGCAGAGGGTAATAAGTGAATGCAAATTGCAGGTTACCCTGCTGTATCCCTTTCCTTGCGCTTTATACTCCTAAGTACAGGCAGCCTCATCTGTGCTGCATCTTGAAGCTTCCCCTCTGTCTGTACAAGAGTAATTTATAACTTACCCAGAGGATCGGATGCCTAAAGGCATCTTAACCTGTGGAAAATGGGGAAATGTGGTGGGTTTTACACAGCAGTAGCACAAGTTATCCTTGTTTGACTTGTGCAATGCCTTCTGACTGCTTAGTCTTGCAAAATCCAAGGCATCTGATTGTCTAAAACTTCTGTTTTACTTGATGTGTGTTTTACATGGTACAGAGAGGTTTGGGGCTCGGTCGACTGTATAGAGTGACACTAACTGCTCACAGCTTGAGGTTTAGCAGTACAGCTCTGGTAAGCTGTGTGTTTCTGAGACTGACCAAACTGGGTTAAATAGACTAGCATCACAGCAGGGGCACTAGAACTGGATGACACTTTGAATAGCAACTCATTCCAGTCCATAGGTGAGTCCAGGCTGAAATGACACTGTAAGCCAACCAGGATCCAGCTCATCTGCAGTTTTAATCAGCCTTAGAAAATTGCATTAGACATTTATTCTGCTGCAGGGACAGGCATATTACAATATTTATCAACTTCACAGATTTGGCTACTGTCTGATGATGGAGTGACTAATCTGTGTTTGCATTTGGAAAAGGCATTCTCTGCTACTCCCGTTTGATTGGTATTTTGCTTTTCCTGTGCTTTGGAAGTCTCCATAAGTGAAGCCAAGTTATACAGAAGCAGCTAGATTAAAAAACTGTAGAAATTGTGTGTGTTGCTTAGAGGGAGACCAGGACAAGGCTCTTAGCAATTTCAGCAAACTTTGCACCAGCTTCAGATCATGCTCTGGTTTCAGCAGACTTCAGGAATAGATTTTATAGCCTTCTCTGGAGTTCAGCAAGCATGGGCAGTGTGTTTATTTTAAGTATTTGTTTGTTCTAGAAGATGTCTGCAGCCAGTAACACAAACTCAACACCAGAAGGATCCCTCATCCCACTGATTGCCTTGGTGGCCCGGGGGCATGGCTTTGAAACCCTCATGAGAGGTACGACAGTGATGGCTGCAGGTGAACCAAGATGCCCTCTCTAGGATGCACTTGGTCTTAGCTGGTGTGAACCTGCAGGTCGCTCTGTGCAGAGGCTGCCTATAGTGTGGGGGCGTCCCATCTGTTCTCTGCAGCTTGTTTTAGGAGCCTGAACCTGAAGCCAGTTAGCTCACGTGGGCTCAGGAAAAGGGAAGGCTCAATGCTGACTCTCGATTTTACCCTCCACCTATGTAAAATCATCCTGAAAAAACAAGGATTTAGTTTTTAGATGTGTCAAGATTCCAATTTTGAATAACCTATCCCATTCAACAGGAAGTGCTATTGCCTGTGATAACTCCTGGGACTGGTGGTCTTACAACAGATTTGCTCTGTTGCAAGCACTGAGCACATGCACAAGTGCCCTTTTTCCTTTACAACGTGCACACATCTTCATCCATCCTCCACGGCATTATATCACATTCCAGGTATGTGGGACTGGCAGTGGTGCCTCTGTTCCTATCCAAACAAGCATCAGTGCAGCCCGACACTCACAGGACAGGGTGGATGTCTTGAGTGGATGTCTGTTTCTCAGACAGAATCAGTGAACATCTGCAAAAACTCCATAAAATCATGTTGCTTTATTTGTCAATGCCCGTAAGCTTCCAGTCCTTTGGAGAGGACCCAAAATGGTGGGTCAGATCATAGAATCACAGAATCATAGAATGGTAGGGGTTGGAAGGGACCTCTGGAGATCACTGAGTCCAACACCCCTGCCAGAGCAGGATCACCCAGGGCAGGCCACACAGGAACAGATCCTGTCAGGTTTTGAAAGTCTCCAGAGAAGGAGACTCCACCACCTCTCTGGGCAGCCTGTTCCAGGCTCTGTCACCCTTACAGGAATGAAGTTTTTCCTCATGTTGAGGTGGAACTCCCATGTTCCAGTTTACCTCTCATCCTATCACAGGGCACCACTGAAAAGCCCCTTCTACTTGACATGCACCCTTTATGTATTTGTGAACATTAATAAGATCCCCTCTCAGTCTTCTCCAGGCTAAACAGTACGAGAAGAGCTTCTGCTGGGTGGAGGCTTGCTTGGGAAAATCATCTCATAGCTCATTGCCGCAGAGAGCCATCAGCACCAATATTATTAGTGGCCAGCATGAGCTGACAGCTAACTCTACACTTATGTATATTAATCCTAACAGTATTTCCTCCAGGAGCCAGCATCCTCCAATTTAAATGCTGGCAGGATATTCTAGTAGAATACTGCCTGGACCGAAACCCTGATGGTTTGATCACTTCCCAGAGACAGAGACTTCTTCTACTGTTTATTATTTAGATGAGCAAATAAGCTCCTGACCATGTTAGTTTTTGTTGCTGTTATATATTAATCCCCGATGCTACTGCGTCTTGAGAACATAGCAGATAAGCTGTAGGACTCTGCCTGGTACCAGATCTGAAAAAGACCTAAAAAGAAACATTAGTCAACTTTGTAAAATTAATCAAAACCTTTTCATACTCCCAAACGTATGCTTTATGCTTTTTTCTTTGAGTTAATCACATTTCAGTGCATCTGTGCCTCTGGAACCATTTGTTTGCTCATCCTTCCTGAGGTTGACTTGGGGATACCACAGCAGTGTAACACACAAACAGATTTCTGTCTGAGCAGGGCCCACAGTGCTGTGCACACATCACCGGGGAGGACTCAAGTCCTTCTTTGTACCACCAACCAAGACTATGGCTGCTCAGGTGTGACACTGACTGGAAAATGTGTATGTATCCTTTCCCTGGACTGCTGTCTCCACCATGCAAACCCTGAAAAACATCTGTGGATTTGCTTAGTCACTTCTACTGTCCCATCAACAAAATATATAAAACCAAAGCTAATGCTGTACAGAAGGTATGGTCCTGATTTACTGCCAATGCAACAGGCAGCGGGTTCTTGGAAAGAAAAGCAGCTCCAGACATCAACGTAATCAGTGTGACTCCCCTTATTCTGACAAATGAGACTTTGCTTTCTTGGCTCTCAGGAAATCAGTGGCAATGCATTAGCAGAGGTAGATGGAATAGCAGTTATGGGGTGATGCTGGCTGGGGTGATCAGGATGAGATCCCAACCACTTGAGATTTCAGTCTTCAAATCTACACTGACACAATAATCAGAAGTCTGGACTTGCTCAGGCTGCACTCTGAGCAGAAGTTGCTGTAAAATAGGTTAAAACAATCAAAAATTCTCCCTTCATTCTTGGTCTCCAGACTGGATTTGACTCGGAGATGATGAGTTTCTTACTGCCTTTAAGCAATGCTGTGGTGCTCGGGACATTTAAGAACTCAGGGCTTTTGGTACCCTGAAGCAGGGCACTATCATCTGTTGCAGCTTGCATTTCTCTTCCCAGCAAGTAAATCCTCCTGCAAATCTGCTGCGATTCCCAGGGATACATTTGTCTGCGCAGTCCGAACAGACCATTTGCCTCGCTCTGTTTTCAGTGGGGCTGACATTCACCAGCTGCTCATTGTGATGAACGCTTGCTATATTTTAATTGTGTTTTGTGATCCACCATGTGGCTTTCTGACTGCATGGTCGAAGCACATTTGAAAAAGGAGATTAACAAATAATAAACTTCCAGTCGAGGCTTTCAGACGGTTGTGCGAGATGCCACAGAGCTGTCAGATGTGTTTCACCAATGGCCAGAAGATGCTTGACTGTTCTGACCTACTAAAAAAATGGCCCTGTGACCTTATGCAGTGCCGGCTTTTGCAGAAATACTCACATTTCAGGAAGTGCTGGGGGAGGGCTGGTCTGTGATGGGATAGGCAGTCACTTCTGCATTTTAGCAGCCTGAAGATAGTTCACTATTTATTTAATCTCCAAATCCATCAACAAATGTTTTAGTTTCCCAGCTATGCCTGTGCAGTGTCAAAGAACATTAGGCAGGCGTGGACCTGCATCTTCAGTAAGAAAGTGTTTATGAGTCTGTCTGTTTAAAATCCCACCAACTGCTCCTACCAAGTCAGAGGCAGATCGCTGGATGCAGAGCACTCTCTTGAGGAGCTGTAATACCAACCACAGTCATTTAGGTCCTTGCACACTGTACAAAGTAGTGCTGTGCACTTTTTACACGTTGCTTCTTATCCCCCAAGTACTTGGAAAGGCAGTTAAGTAATATCATGCTTATTTTACTGCTGTAAAACTGAAGCAGAGATGGACAAAATTACTTGCTTCAGGCTATAGACACAAGTGCAAAATTGTCTTCAATACCTCACTGCTCCCCTTATATCCAGTTGTAGGTAATAGCATTAAGGAAGGAGGTGGGCTGCAGTATTTAGAGACTGGATTTTGCTGTGCTAGCAGGAGGATAAATGCCGAAGGAGCAATGGCAGGAACAAATACAGAAGCCCAGGTCGCATGATGGGGGAATGGTATCTGGGGGTTCTGGGCATCCCAAGCCCAGGGAGGGAGGGCGCTGCTGCTGCTGCTGCTGTGGAAACCCCCAGTTCCTGCAAGGCAGAATCAGGCCACAGATCCCAGCTCACTAACTGGTTTCCAGCTGTGAAAATCACTTGTGACTCTTGGCCCATTGGTATTGAGGGTGGTTTTGCAGTTCTTTTGACTCTCTGCCGCTCTTCTCAGGTTAGGGCTGGCAGGTATCACAGACTAGAAGGTAGCTTTTCATCTACCTACATGCAGATGTACTCAGCCGTGTGAGCCCCCAAACCAAATCTTTCTTGGGTCTTGTGTTCAGCCACTTTATTCCCCTTATTTGCCAGATCCTGCATATTTACTTCCCCTGAGGAGGACACATCTCAGGTGCATTTCCCACACAGTACCCACCGCTGGCAGTGGGGTGCTAGTGGGGTTTCACCCAGCTGCCATGGGCACTGGGGAGTTGAGCTGAAGGGCTTTGGGGCTTCTCCTCCATTCACTTTGGGGACTGTTAGCACCCCACTGGGTATTGCATCAATAAAGGGACAGGCTCTTAGCCACTTCGCAGCGGTTTCTGAGACATCCCCCCAACTCCATGTACCCTATCAGGAACTTGGTTTTCCTCCTCATAAAGGAGTAATTTCAGAAATCCATTCTTGTTTCAGCATCATTCCTCACCCTGCTTGTCCTGAAGACATCTTATTATGTCTAAGCACAATTAGGGATTCAGGAGCAGACGCGACATTTCGCAAGCCTGCCCTGCTGCTGTAAAAGGCTGTGCAAATCAGTGGCGGGTAAGAGGGAGGAAGGAAAGGGCTGAAATGTTAAACACATCATTTCAGATTGGTAAAACTTCCAAGTTTTGATTTATAGCTTCATCACCGAGTAGATTAATGTGGAATTCAAACACAACCAGCTCTTTGCTTTCCTTTCAGGCCTGACATATTAGCATTTCCCATTAATCTAGTCAGCTCCAGCACGATGGAGGCTGAGGAAATGGGAGATTAGGCACGTGGGAGTGTTGGGCAGGCAGGAGAAAAGAGACAACAAAATTCGCTTCAGCTAACTAGCTAAAATAGAGAGCATGGGACCTTATTCAGGTCCCAGGTTGTAGCTAAAGCTGTTTCTGACTCCCTCAGAGTCAGCATATTCAGATCTTTTCTCTTCTGATTTTGGGCAGAGGGTTTTTCAGTGGGGTTGTTCATTTGCTAATCATAAGGACAATGGTGGACGTGGGTACCAGTGCCCCCCGTAGATCTGCCCTTGCAGGGCTCTTTGCTGGCAGCTGCTCTGTCCTTAGAGCACTGTGTACAGTCCCCTGTACAGTCGATGTTCAGGAGGCTTCAGGCCCCCTAAAGTTATCCTCTGGAGTATCCTAATGGGTCAGGCCCCTCCGAGCTTGCAGCTTGCCTAATTCCCACTTCTAGTGGGAGTCAACTGTGAAGTTTTTCCCTGGCACTATTTGGTGAACTAGTCCACAGGTTCTGGAGCTGCCCTGGAGACTTCTCAAACTTTATTGCTACATATTTAAGCATTTATGGGACTTGAACTGCTTCCCTCAGAAAACAAACAAAAAATGCCCCAACAACGACTGACAGAAATTCCACACACGCACACACACACACACAAATAAAAAAAGGAAAATAACCCTCCACCCAAAAGGCCCAGGGCTGCAGAAAGGGTTGATGAGCCTCACATGTTTCCAAACACCACTCAGGAGCTTTTGGCTTTCAGAGCTTCTAACCCCATCTTTATTACAGGCAGAAGCAAAGAGGGCTAGACAGGCGGGGGAGGGAAGAGAAAACACAAACATTAAAAATTCATCTTTTCCAGGAAACAGACAGGGAAAAAAAAAATTAAAATCAGCCTATGGAGGAACCTCAAATCATTTCTACTCAAGGCGTCTGTGGAGAAAACACAAGAGGTGTTCAATAAGTTTCCATCCTCAGGTATTTTTACGACTCAATGTAAAATTACCCTCCACATTTGATACAGACTTCACCTGCCTTTCTAGAGCTGATAAGTGCTGGTGTGATCTGGTAGGATCTGTACCACTGCCACCAGCCCCACTGTAGTCCCATGAAGCATTGATGGTGGAGAGGAGGTCAAGATGTTAATGTTGCAAAGTAACCAGCTAGATAGGGAGGTTCTCCTCCTTCTCTACTCCGCACTGGTGAGATCACATCTGGAGTATTGTGCTCAGTTCTGGTCTCCCCAATTCAAGAGGGACAGGGAAATGATAGAGAGAGTCCAATGGAGAGCTACAGAGATGATGAAGAGTTGTGGAGTCTCCTCTAGAGACTTTCAAGACCCACCTGGATGTGTTCCTGTGTGGCCTGCCCTGGGTGTACCTGCTCTGGTAGGGTGGTTGGACTCGATGTATCTTCAGAGGTCCCTTCCAACCCCTACCATTCTATGATTCTCTGTTAATGCTTTTCCCCTCTCTGGGACATGTCAAATCAGGCTGACCAGGGCTGGTGTCTATCTCACACTGCACTGAGCAAGAGGGCAATAATAACCAGGTTCTGGTAAAGCTAGAGGGCTGCATGGGATGTCTTGCACAGGACCAGAGGTTATGTAAAATCTAATGCTGGAGTTTCACCAGAGGAGCACAAAGGGCTTACACACCTGGGAAGTTTGGGGCAATAATCTGTTTGCCTCCTGGACTGTCACAAATACCCACTTCCCTCATCAGCTTGTGAGGTCTCATCTCTCCTGCCACTTCCCTAGTGCAGCTGTGGGTCAGTGCAAGAAGCATAGGGGTTTCCTGGAGGGCAGGGACAGGCACCAGAAGTATGCTGGGCAATGGTTGAACCTGAACCACTGAATCACCTGGCCACTTGTTACAGCTGATGTAGACCTGCACCAGGCTGGTGCACTAATTCTGTGCAAACACAACACTGCTGTGTTTATCACATGCTACAGCAAATTGTCCAGTTTGCTAGAAAATGAGGTGGACTTTATACCCACACTGACCCTTCTACCCATTTTTTCCATGACGGTAGGAGGAGATTGAGTAGTCAGGTCTCATGTCTGAGCTTTTTTTTGGTTCAAGAAATACAGCGGCCTCTTAAAAGAGGAGGAGTACTTGGCATTATTCTGGTTACATGTGGATTTTTCTGACTTGCTTCCCTGTGAGAAACATTCAGTTTCGAGGAGTCATCTGTTTATGAGAGGGGAGTCTGGCTGCCCTCTCATGAACACACGGGCAAGGTCTTTTATGGTGTCAATTCTAGCACACTAATAAATGGGTTGGGATTGCCAATGAAGCTTATATAGACCACTGACTAAAGAGCAAATACAGGTGATGCTGAATTGTTTCCAACCCAGGATCATTTTGAATTTGCCACAAAGCTGAGGATTCTTAAAGTCCACCACCAATGACTTGGGCATTCCTGACCATGTCCTTGGTCTTGACTACAAGGGATAAAAACTGTGCTCTCCACAAGAAATACAAACCATCTCAACTGAGATGACCCCCAGCAGCTCACACTGCTTATAACAGAAATGAACCTACAGGGAAAGGGAAATACTGTTTGATCCTCCAGGTTTGCAGAAGCCAGGTCTGAACTGCTCCTTCCTAGGCTTGGCTATTTCCTGCTTTGTGCCTTGAAATGTGAGATGGGATTCATCTCATGTTCCTTTAGTTATCAAAAAGTAGGTGTTTCATCTATGCTGGCTTCTTCCAAGATAGGTGTTTTGGTACATGTCACTCTTTGGAGATGCCATTTGGGCTGAAACCATAAAGAGCTGAGACCACTAAACTCAACTAGATGCCAAAGTATTAAATACCCATAGTCCTATAAAGTAGAACTCACTCATGTTGTCCTAATAAAATAGATGTTATCCAAGGCCTGGGTGGAAAATGCTGGAAACCCTTGGGAAGGTAGGCAGACATCAGCACAGAGTGTCCAGCAACCCAGCAGTTCAGGTAATCCAGCTTCAGTTGTTGCAGTTGATACAACATGTAATGGAACAGGCTCCCAGGAACCTGCGTTCATAAAGAGCTTTGTCTTCCCCAGAGAGACATTTGTGAACAATTCAGTCCTCTAAAAGAGTATTTGAAACCAATGGGAAGTTTTACCTGAAGATTTTTTGTTCAATTCAACCCCTTCTCCCTCAAAGAGAAATCCATCCTGAATATATGGTTCAGAGGAGCCCTAGAACAGGGGGCTTCTTTTGTGTAAAATAAGATGATCAGGGGAGAAAAAAAACCTTTTCCTTCTCTGTTTGCAACACACCTTTGTTTGTCCACCAGAGGCTTTGTGCAATGGGTGCCATTTCTTTTGGACATCCTCCTGGAGCTAAGGTGGAGCTGACTAGTGCCATTGATGTGATCCTGCCCTAACTGTGTTTGCTGCGGCATTCGAGATGCTGCCATGAATCATCTGCACTCTTGCTGAAACTCTCTTCATATCCAGCCAACAGCATCCAATTGTTTAGAGAAAAACAGTTGCTCTTGGTCTTGGGAGCTTTGGGGAAAAATAAACCCAGATTATGCACTTGAAAGATGACTCTTGTGATAGCAAAACAAGAAAAAGAACAAAGGCTTTGAACACCATTCAGGTCTCAGTATCAGAAGGCACTGAAGTCAGGGTATGTCCTGTCTCTTTTTCCTTCCCTCCATCCCTCCCAGTTTGGACGGATGAGGATATTAACCCCATGCACCTTTAACACCCACAAGTGGCTACAGGTCTTTTACCAACTTTTGCACATTAATTACTTTTGAAGTTTAAATATTCTTCTGCCCACTCATTTTGATTCATCTATAACACTCTTAATTTAAATCGTATTTGCTGCTTGCATTCACGTGGGCTCGCAGCAGAGAAGGGTTGTTGTTTTCCTAAATTGGAAGCTTATGGGCCCAAGCTGGAGGGAAATTGTCATGAGATTTCAAACTTTGTTTTTTTTCCTTCCTCTCCTTTCAGTTTGGGAGGTACTTTTTTTAACCATGTGAGTCCACCAAGGACTCCAGAACAGCTGACAAAGCATAGTTTCAGGCTGGTCCTATCCCTTGCTCCTGGAGAAGATCTCCACGTGACTGCCAGTGCTAAATCTCAAATACAAAAAGTTATCCAAGGTCAAATTCCTCTGTGCTGTGAACTTCCATCTGGCACTCCAAAGGGAATTTAACGTCTGTCCAGCACCTGGCAGGAGTCCCCCTTGTCTGCAGCATTGCATAACTTGCAAAGCCCATTGCGTGCAATTACTCGCTAACCTCACCGGTCACTGCCCGACTGGAGCTTACAGCCACTGGGACTCAAGAGGCTCTTGCAAAGCTCCAGGAGTGTGGGAATGTGGGTTTTACAGTCATTGCAAACCTGCTTTGCTCCACTGCCATGAGGCCAAATCTCAGCCCCTGGTTAGGGGCACAGTCACTTCCATGCTGGTAAAGAAGCAGCTCATGGGGGAAAGTGCCCTGTGTGAGGCCTGGGAATGTTTATGCTATTCATTTCCATGCTGTACTTGAGTTGACCTCTGCTTCTTCATTTTTTTATTTTTTTTTTAGTAGTCTTTATAGCCACAGGAGCCTAGAGTCAGGCAGGTCCTCATGTGTGTAGGCACAGCTGAGACAACAGCTTTGAGTATCAGCAGGGCCAGCAGCTGAGCTGGGCTTTTCAAAACCTCAGCCTGTCAGTCAGGGGTTTTGCTAAACCAGACTGCAAATGAGGAACGGTTCATACCAGACAGGTGATACCAGAGCAGCCACCGGGATGAGGAGATGGGGAAGAAAGAAGGGGGATAAACAGCATAGGCTTTGGAAGATTTCTAATCGAAGTGAGAATAGAGTCACTGTTCATCTTAGAAAAGAGGGGTTCTGGGAAGTTCACTGCGTCGCATATTCTCAGGCATTCATCATCTGAAATGTCTCTTAATTGCCACTATTATATCACAAATATTCCCATAATTTATCAGTCATAACCTCCTACAAAGGGCTTCTTTCATTCAAGCCATTTTCACAGAAATCTTTTCCCCTTGGATCGTAGACCCATAAAACACACCGAACAGGAATCTGGAAGTAGAACTTTTTTTCTTCTTTTTTTTTTCTAAATCCAGATGTTGCTTTGCAGACAATATGTTTCAATAAATATGTTTCCCATTTTCAAGCTCTTTCCTCTTTGTCCCAAGATAATCAGCTCTTAACAGCTCTTCTTCCTCTTATGGTAAAAGCTGAAATGTAAATATTCAGGATGTCCTAAGTGTCCGGAGCCAGCTGAGTCCTGCTAACCCAGACAAAGAGTCCCCAACGTGGGGCTGCCTTAAACATTTGGCTCAGCTGACAGACTGTATTTATAATGTAAACTCCCCTTGTCATTTCCTAAATCCTGGCTCCAATTTTAGAGAATTCAACATTTCTAGGGGTTGTATTTTCCCACCACTTAGTGAAGAGCTGAATTTTTTCCTCTCAGAAAATGCACTTGCATGTCAAAGGCCAACAACTTAAAAAATATCAGTAGTTTTGCAGCCTAAATTTAGCACAGGACTGAAATCCTGAATTCCTGCAAAGGAGCCAGTGTAAACAGCCATCGTCTGTGCAACAGGGGGGGTGGGCTCAGCCCAGGGCTTTTTCTTTGTGTTATCACACACCACAGCGCCTGGTAGTCCCAGCACGGGTGAGGAGCTCTTTGTGCAGGGACCTCCTGGCCAAAGTCATTCCCATCTGCAGACTTTGTTATCCAGCTTCAGCAAAGGGCTGGAGCTAACCAACCTAAAGATGCTGCCCTTCTGCTGCCTCACACCCGCTTGTTGTAAGGGGTTAGTTGTGCAGTCTTGATGTGGAAAGCCCCAAGTTCAAGCACAGCTGTTGGCTTTGCCAAGGAGTCGCGTTGCGGTGATGAGCCATGTGGACAGTCCCCCTCGTGAACACCAAATGAGCCAAAAGTGATTAAGCCTTGACCCGTCGTTGGGTGGTGGTGATAAACACTGTCTCCAAGGAGAAGCAGTCCATCGCTGTCCCCTGAGTGGGAGACTGCGATTCCCAGCCACACAACTTTATAATAGCATAACTAATCATGTACTTATCTGTGGATGCTTTAACAGGCATAAACTCTTTCCTGAGATTCATATCGTCTTGCAGTTCATGTGTAAAGCAGATCAGAAGTCTCTCTTGCCAATGCTGAGGATAGCTCAGGGTCACCAGGAAAGATGGACTCATCTGCCCTTGAAAAATTCTGGGATTGCCCAGGACCATCTACCACCTACTCCACCTTCAGCCTGGGCCAGAATCTATTATTTATTAATACATCTGGGTAATGTCTTAACCATTAGGATGTGGAAGGCATGATAGCCATCCTCCCCCTCTCACGTCAGACTTGGGAGGGTTGGAAGTAAATGAAACCCAGCCAGGAAAATACAGGAGGGAATATGATGAGCACAGTGTTGAAATGGTTTGTGAATGCTCAAGGGTGAGCAGAGCTAATTTTTGTCAGAGCTGATAACTGTTGGTTTACCTCATCCCTTTTTATTTCACTAACATGACTCTCAGTGGATCTCATTATCCTGGAAGTTGTTCAAGAGTCTCCCCCTCCTCTAACAGGGTTCCAGACACCCTGCAGGTCTCCAGAGACTAATTTCTCTTAATATAGGCCAGACATAAGATTTCTCAGAGGGGCATTTTCTCCCGTGTCTCATGAGTTTGTTGTGGTTTAGGGATGAGTGTATCTGGTGGCCTCTTGGGATTTTTTCCAAAGATTTTTTCAAAGGAGAGGTCTTCTCTGAAGCTTTCTGTTCACATGCATCTTTTCCCAGGATGTGCTGTTCCTCTTTCTTTCTTAGCCACTATTTGCTTTGGGGCAACCAGGCTCCTGTCTGAATAGTTGGTATGAGACCTGGGCAGGGTGATAGACTCAAAGTGATGACAAGCCTGTGGTCTTGAAGAGCTGCACTGCCCTTGAAATACAGTGTATCTGCTGTGTCACAGATTCAGGCAGACCTGCTTTCTGGAATTCCATCTGCTGTTTCTCCTTTTGTGCTCTTCAGTATTTTTCACTCTGGATATTCTTGCCAGGAGTTGCAACCCCATTTCCACCCTATCTCCTGTTCATAAGCAAATTAAAGTGCTTGCAGATGACACTATTTCTAGCCTCCTTTGAGGCAAAACCCAAATGCCGCTTAGGATGCCAAGTGCTGCTTCACATGTCCATGGTGCACCCCAGGAGTGAGTGCAGCTGAGTGCCCAGGCATTGTACTGCAGCAGCTGTGGAGCACAGGGCCAGTTATTTGAAGAACACTCATATCTTAGTCATCACTGCCCTAATTTTGATCGCTCATCAATATGTTCTTCCTTTTTATCTCAAGCTACCCAGAAGGTATTCATGCAAAATGAAACACACTCAGAAAAAATACTCTGAAAGGATTTTGTTTGGAAGTGTGGGAAATCTGCAGAACCACCAACCATTTGACAGTATCACAGCCACAGAAATGAGGAGAATTTTAAATTAGTACCACTACAGCAGTGTGAAGTCTAGAGACAGTGTGGGACAAAGCTAGATCTCAGATCAGAAGTTCTTCTGATGCTGTTTTGGACTGGAGGGGGCTTTTGGGGGTAGTTGAATGCTGGGAAGAGCTGGAAAAGCCACTTCATTTTGAAAAGAAGAGGGAAAAGATATAAATTAGCAATGTTAATTTAGCAAGTGAAATATGCCCTGGGTCTATTGTCCTGGCCTGGGATAAGGACACTGGGCTTTGCATTCAGCTTTTCCAGCGTGACTGTAGGATCTTGGGGTCTTGCATGACCTTTGCCCCCTAGGTGCTAGTGTTTCCTCCTCCCATTGTTCAGATCTGTCTTGGGATGATCTGAGTTTATAACAGTGAACTTCAAAAGAGGCTTCAGCAAAGTTTTGTATACATGCTGTAATATGAGTGATAAACACCTTAATGAGAGAGAGTGTGGTTGCTGAGCACAGAGTTCACACAGGCAATAACGGTCTGTGTCATAGAATCATAGAGTGGTTTGGGTTGGAAGTGACCTTTAAAGACCATCTTGTCCAAACCCCCTCCAGTGAGCAGGGGCATCTTCAACCACATCAGGTTGCTCAGAGCCCTGTCAAACCTGACCCTGAATGTTTCCAGTGATGGGGCATCTGCCACCTCTATGGACAAGCTGGGCCACCCTCATTGTATGAGTTCACACAGGCAATACAGACTGCATCATAAGTTCTTGTCTTCTAAATGGCTTCCACACCATGGGCTAGTAGAAGTGGAAATCACTGTACAGAACTGAGACCATACATCAGGAGGCAGAGGTGGATTGAAAACCTTTTTCTCTACACAAAATGTGCAGCAGCACCTAGTATGAAAGCAGGTATAGGTATGCAATGTGGCACCACTGTTGAGGCAGGGCAGCCCACTGCAACCAGCTGATGGCATTTGCTGCTCAGGCTTCCCTGCACAAGCAAGCAAAATCCCCCTTTCCAGGTTCTTTTGAATCCTTTGAACTTAGATTTTTGCTAGAAATCTGAAGAAGAGCAGTGAAAATCCAACAAACCTCTTTGTTGCTCACTCCCAGACTGATAATGATCTTTCAAAGAGCCAAGGGTTTCATTACAAAAAGAATCAAATATCTTTTTTTCTTTCCCAGTTTTTATAGACTCTTCCCTGGTTTCGTTGGGGTTTCCTTCTCTTTCACAAGCCTGAGCATCTGGAGATGAAAGGTGTCATAACCCATCACCAAATGTCTCAGGAAGGCAGCATTAAACACATGCTGTTTGACAGCAGAAACCCAAATCAGGCACCAGCACTGAATGTTAGCTGAGTCAGAAGTCTTCCATTGCCTTCAGCCTTCCTGTGTGAGAGGTCAGGAGTACAAGAGAGGACTTGGAGAAGTGAGTGCCCTCACTCAAAGCACAATATTTACCAGCAAAGGATCTAACCCAGGAGATGAACAAACACAGGAGCGAGGAACTAGGAAAAAGCACGAAGCTGTGATGCACAGTACCACCTAGTGACAGAGCCCAGCTACATAAGGAGGGCAATCCCATGTTAGCAAAGTTCAGGGTCCATTTCCCCATCCAATCTTTAATCCTTTATGCACCTTTAATGCACCACGTGCACTACTATCTTCCACGGGTGAAGGCACAGCACTGCTTGAACAACCCCGATTTTTTCCTCTTTTTCCTGGTTTCCATTTTGCAAAGCAGACTCGGGTTGCGACAGACGGGATTTCTTGTGTCCGGCGAGAAGCTGCCAACGGATGCAGTTTGTGTTTGCTGTGTGGGGTGTGCAGGTTGGGCTCAGCGTGCATCGCCCACTGCATCACCCACGAGGAATTCCTCAGTGCATTGTGCAAATGGAAGGAGGAAAAATGCAAGGTTCAGTGAGTAATGCAGCCTTTCAGGGCATCTGAAATGAAAAGAGATGCCACGGACTTGTTCCATTTGTAGCAATGATGTGAAAGAGCAGTGTGACGAGCTTTGCTCAAGAGAAGGCTTGTAACTTTTTCCATTAATTTATTTTCAAAGAATTGCTTATTGAAGGCTAAACTGCTTTTTCTAAGCCTTAGAGGCTGAGTGTGTCTTTGTCCTTTTTTTACTGTTATTGCTGCTCCTTCACATTACTCTGTTTTTTAAGAGAAAGCAGTTACTGTAAATGGGTGGTGGTTCTCTCCCTGTGGCTCCCTGAGACAAGCCCAGCAACAAGATGGGAAATTTGTCACCTTTTAGCAATGGTGGGATTGCACAGAGCAAAGTGAATTAGAAGAAATTCAGATCTGTAGGATTTCCCCATACTCCAGCCCACAGATTTACCCATAATCCAAGCAGCTGGTCTTAAAAGGATTTGATTTCTTCCCCTCATCAAGGTCCCTTTACACATACTCTTGTGCAGGAGCTCTAAGGCTCTGCCTGGTCTCTATGTGTGGGTGAGCGAGCAGAGGCAACTCAACAACTGAGTACCATCCTGCGGATTGTGGGAGGCAGCAAAAGAGCACTGCACCTCTCTGTGTGGCCCCACATGCATTTAAGGCTTCTGCACACAGCATATATTCCAGTTGGGCGGGAAGAGCTTGGGGCCACCACTACGCTCTGTGCTTTGCATGAACAGACGAGCAGGGCACGTGCATAAGGTGAAGATAAGGGTTAAGCTTGGGGTTATGGTTATGGTTACAGTTAGTGTTAAGGTCAAGGTTAGGGTTGGGGTAGTCTTTTCTTCCTCTTACCCAGGAGAAGGATATTCAGACCCTCCCTGGACCTTGGCTAGAAGGTGCACTAGTCCACAGGCAGTCTGTTACTTGTACACCAGACAAGTTGATATGGTTCTCAGAGAGTTTAAACTGATATCCCCTGACTTCAGAGGAAATCTTCCTCTAAAGACTGGCCAGGAACCCAGACCTTGGTGCTGCACTTCCTTTAGTCACTTCTAAAGGAAGTTCTTCTAAAAATTTCTAAAAATTTCTACATCACTGAGTGCAAAAAAAAATAGCGTAGTTGGTGGGGTCACCAGCATGGTTCTGCCCTGATAAGGGCACAGCTATGGAGTGCACTGCTCCCAACAAGAGCACCTGCTCCCTGCCAGCCAAGGGATGAAGTTGTCTCATGCACACAGTCATCCCATGTTAATTTCCAGCAGGATTTCTTCCTAGGCATATCCTTCTTGATCTTATTGCTTTTTTCTTTCCCATAGTCCGCAGTGCAATGTCCAGCTCGTGAGCATGGCAGCCCCAGAGAAGCTCCCGCAGCTGGGTAAACATGCCTGAGTGAATAGAGCCCTTCACAATGGAGTCACCAGGAAATCCAAACACTGTAAAGGCCAACTATTCGGTGGGGACATAATCATGTCATTACAAGACATGCTCCTCCCAAGCACCAGGAAAACACATCCTGAATGCTGCATTGCAGAGTTGCACCTCAAACAATAGGTTCTTCACCCCACACATCTCCAGGACAGGCTCTTTCCCTCTTGTCTTCTTTCAGCCATTCATGGTGGTGAGGAGGAAGATGACTTTCCACAGAGACATATTAGGATTTTCCCTCCCAGCCAGGATGTTTCAGCTGCCTTGCAGGGCTGAAGTCAGTCTGGGAAAAGGATGGCAGGATGATAAATGGGGAAATATTAACAGGCTAAGTTCTGTCCATGGTTATTCATGGGTAAATGTGAATTATGACAGTTTTCTGCTGATGTACACCAAACTGGGAGAGCTGGCCCAGGTCAGCTACTTCCACAGGCATAGGATTGTGTGAGCTCTTAGGCACCAGGCTGAGGAGCAGAGGTGGAGTCATCTCCATCCCCTTATGCTTTCCCTGGTATGTTGCAAAGGATGTTGAAAATACAGGGCCATTTACTTCAGTTTGCTCATTTGTCTGATGGCTTTGCCCACTGTGGTTGCTCCGGGCTCTTGGATTTGTTGTTAACATCCATGCAAGCTCCCTTTTTGCTGGATCCACTAATTTTTAATGTTTTTCTGAAATGCAATCACTAGCATGCAAAGCAACTCAATCTCCGGCCATTAGGAAGCTTTACACAAAGATAGGAGCTGGCTCACTGTGTTCCTGGCATACGGGAAACAATGTTCACAGGATGTGTTTGATTTATTACCAGTCCTGTACACTCTTGCAGCTGCTGATCTGCTGCCAGAGGGTATCGTGATGATGCAGCTGGCACCCCTGTTGCGATGGCCGTCAACATTGCCAACGGCAGGCGTTGGATCAGTCATCCTCAGCAGTGCTACTGCATTTGCTACCTGAGCTGAAAAATTAAGCCCTGTAGCTGTCGTTTTAGGTTCGTGTCCTATGTAGAGAATAAGAATATATTATTCTTACATATTCTTATAAGAATATATTCTCTAATAAGAATGTATTATTCTTATCTATTCTTAAACAAGGATAAGAATGTACAATGTGCACAGACCAGGGGAGCATGTGCAAAATCTAAAATATTTCAAAATATTCAAATCTGCAGAATAAAACTGATGCTGGCTCAGACCATGGGAGTTTCTGTCCCTCAGCTGCCCCATGCTGGGTGGTCAGCAGCAGAGGTGTGCCAGAAAGTTGTGCATCGCTCTGAGGCTGAGGTGATTTGTGATAAAGAATGGAAAGGCACAGCTACTGCAGTGTTGCCTTCCCAAAAAAACAGCTGGCCCTCCTGAGATTAAGCTACATAAATGTAATCTTATTCTCAGAGGGTTTTTTTACCTTTTTTTTTTTTTTTTATCCTGGACCCTTCCTGCTATAAGGCATTTCAGATTTCAAAATTCACCATCAGAAGTTTGGAGCAATTGAAACATATTGCCTTTGCTGTGACAGTATTTATATTACATGTTCCTCTTAAGGTTTAAGTAATATTGCATATTCAAGATTTTTTATTTTATTTTTTAGGGAAGTCTGAATAAATTGTTAGGAATTTTCCCCCTTTTCCACCAGCAGGTATGACTTTTAGCAAAACAGCTTTGCAGGGCATGAGTTTTGACATGAGTGCTTCACTACCAAAAACATGCTGTCGTAACAATTTTCCAGTTTACCAAAACAGCACCTTTTCCCAGGGACCAAACCACGCAGACAGCACTAAATATGTCTGAGGACCAGGAAAGGGCTGTGTCCCTCCTCATACCAACAGGCTCATTCAAGGTATCTGTGGTGAAAGGCAATGAGGTTTATGCAGTTCAGCTCATTCTACATGGAAGAGCCTGTTACTGTGCAGACCAGGAGAGTCTCATTTTCAGAACATGAGTGATATTTTTCCAATGTGGAAGTGAAATGTGAGATGAAGGTCAAGAGGGTCCCACTGATCTCAAGGCTGAGTCAGAAGACTTTTCTCCACTAGGATGTATGTATAGTCCTGTCATGAGTTGGGCATCACTTTCACTGCCCCAAAATCAGGGATTTAGTGGTAGGACCGCTTTAAATGCACATAACCCGTAGCCTTGAACATCAAGAAATAAGCCTTTACCTGTGTTTTTAACTCTGAGATAGCATTTTCACTTGATGTCCCCATCTCCTTCCACTATGGCTAATAAAGCAGGGGAAAGGTGGTGCACTGCAGAAGACCTCTGTATCATCTGGGGACCCTTCCCCAGAGCAGCATCCTCCTTGCTCACAGGCAGGACATCTGTCACCCAGTGTAGGTGACCCTGGGGCAGAGATCCCAGTCAGATGTCACCCATTCTGGCTGCTAATTATCCCCCAAGGAAAGGGAACAGGCTGTGCAAATTGTGAAACATGAGGGCTGTCAGCAACAGAGGATGAGGATGACAGGAATGACCTGCTTTTCCTGCTTTGTTTATTTATTTGGTGACATGCTGTCATTTGGTGAATAATCCAGAATTTTCTTCTCAGGGGTTTCTCTCTTGTTTCTTCAGGACTGAGGATAACCAAGGTGGGGATGGGGACAGACACCCCACTCCCTAACACTGGCAAGACTTTGGTGATGTCCCTGGTATAACAGTGGGAACCAAATGAAAAGGGCACAGCACGTGATCCCCAAAATTCTGGGAGGAGATTAAGGGATCTCCCATCCACATCACGGGAGGGCAACAGGGTGATGTGTCTGGAGGAATCCCTTCCCCTTCTCCTGCTCCATCATCTCTTGAACTAACTTCCAGCAGAGCGGCCGATATATCCCATTCATCCCTATGCAGGTGGCCGTGCAAGCTCCACATTGGTGCTCATCAGGAAGGGCTTCTTCCACATCACCACTTGATTTTCATTATTCATCTGCATTTAATGATGTAGATGGCAGTGAATGAGTTCCACAACTTCAAACACCCCAAACACAATCTGTTGCAGTTGGGCAATTCTAATCATCTCAGATACATAAGGTCTGATTAAACTGTGGTGGTACACAATGCACAGCACCTTCAGGATTGCCTTCAAAATTGCTTCAGCACAACCATCCACTAGCCCTGGTTCTCTCTGATAGACATCCATCATTACAACAACAACTGTACCCTAAATTTGCACATAAGCATATGCATGGGAAAGAGTCCATAAAACAAGCAAACTGTCAGCCTTCTGGCAGCAGACTGGTGTTATTCTGCGTGCACATTCAAGAAAGGTGGGTTCTGAGTTAAGACTTCTTGTACTAAGAGTGAAGATACCGGTCCCAGTGGAAAAAAAAAACAGTACAATCACTTCAGAAAAGGGGTCAGTCTCTCAGCAGCTGGGCTTCATAATTTAATGGCACATCGCCCCAGAATGAATTGCCTCAAGGTCACTGCATCCCTGAGTCTCTCTTTGGGCCAAACCTGCCCTCTGTGCACCTAATGGTGTGTGACATTCAGCCATAAACTCTCTCAGCAGTGCACCAGGGCAGCATTAGGCACCAGACATTTTGCATGTGACGTGGTGGCATTATGAGACACAGGGACATTCAGCCCATAACTGATTTCCCAATCAAAACCTACCAAGTTCAGGGGCAGTCTTTCTTTCACCCCTTCTTGCTCCTCAAGCTGTCTGTTGATAATTATAAATCATAGTTATAGAATTATAATGATAAGCCAATTACTAGAGCAAGGTGTCTTTTCAAAATCACATAATAGAAAGAGAAGTACAAACATTCTCCACGTTCACGTTTTTGCAAATTGACTCTGACAGCCTCTCCTCTGCTGACAGCACCTCGTGTCCGCCACACTGAGCGCAACAGCAACCTCAGTACCTGTCACTACCTACATGAGGGTTGTATTTCTATTTTACGACACCGCATCTCTTCCACCAGGGTCCAGCCAAGTGCAAAGGCACCAGACATGGACCCCGTCCTGCACGACTGTGCAGCTGGGTCTACTCCCAGCATTTTGCAGGTGCAGGATAATGGAGGGCATAAGCCCTGTGCATTTTCAAGACAGGTGAGCCTGTGCTCTTTGCTCTTGCCCCGAGCAGACACCTCTATAAAAGCTCCTGACAGGCAGGCAGTGAACTGGGCAATGCTCTCACCCCTGTCAAACTCTTGTTTTCCTCAGCATACGTGCCTCAAGCATTCTGCTTCTTTCTCACTTGCACACGAAGTCAGGAAATCCTTCAAGTGGAGATGGCATCCTGAAGTTGACTTTGTTCATAAAACATGCGTTTGAATAACCAACTGCTCTTCTTTGCTCTCCTGACTCCTGCCCTGGCAGGGCTTGGCAAGCAGCTTGCACATGGCCAGGGGCATCTGTGTGCTCTGACAGGGGAGGCAGGGGCACAAAGGACCTTCATGGAAGAATCACAAAACAGCCTGGCCACCAGCTCCACAAGGAACCGAGATGTCCCAGTTCCTCCTGTGCTCTGTGGGGAGAGCACTGCTGAGTGCATCTCCTCACTTGGCCCAGATCACTCTCTGGCCATCTCTTCCTTCTAATGTGGACTGTTTTCAGCCAGCACGGATGATCAGAGGGGAGCAGAAGACACGCTGGGAGTCAGGAACCCTGTCTATGCCCATGCCTTCACAGGGATGTGTCTGTGGATCCTGTAGCTTCATTGACTGCTGTAGCACAGGAACAAACATCTTCTTTGCCCACAAAGCATCCAGAATGAAGGGTCAGTTCCTCCAGCCTGGCCAATGCTGGATGCAAAGCAGTCTCAAGCACTTTTTTGGAGTGATTTGAGGTGCAGCCATCCTAGGAGGTACCATTCCTCCAGGAAACCACAGGTGGCTTCGGGTACCAGTGCTTCCCATGGCCATGAGCTCAAAAAACAAGAGCATCACAGTTGCTCAAAAAAGGCAACGTCCAGAGAAAGCCAGGTTATGTTTATGCCTCCAGAGCAGGCTGACATCCTTCAACACAACTTAGAGATGCTGTAGAATTCAGGTTCTTCAGTTACTGCAAGTAGAGACAGGACATTTGTTTGAAGAAGGCAGCAGCATCAGAACACAAGCCACCTGCTCCCATGCTATTGCCTGAGATGCTGGTGAGGTACACAGAGCAGCACTGGAGAAACAGCTCTATCTGTATCAACATCCATCCACAGAGGGCTGTGCAATAGGGGCTAAGTTTGTCACACGTTTGTCACTTCAGGCTCTGCTGGCTTCAGATGAAGAAGGGGGTTTGGGTAGTCTGGCTCCCCAGTGCTGCTCTGTAATTAAGCCTAAATGCCACTTTTCACTTAGAAACAACCAAAGGCCACTTCAGATTGCACCGGGGGTTAGCCATGACCTTCAGAAAACTGTGGAAAAATACACTGCATTCACTGTTCTTTGTCAAAACCCTAAATAGCAGCCCTGCCAAAGTTGGTAAATATTCCATCGAAGGCACAGGAGGCCACAAAGAGCATGTTTTAACAGTCACCAGGACAAAATTTGCATCTGGCAAAGATCCTACACTGCACCAAGAGCCACGTGAACTTTTGGAGTTAGCATTGCACCTTGAATGCGTTTTTCACCCGACCTCCTTGTTTCTAGGGATGACATTATCAGCAGAGGACCTGGATTTATCATTAAGTAGCAAATAAATCCAACTGTGCTGAGCGCAATCCAATTGTTGCTTGTAGTTACTGTAGGCTGAAGAAGTCATAAATAAATGAGCATGCTGGAGTTATTTAATATTTCAGTCCCGCCGCAAGCACCCAGCCCATCATGGGTACTGTGTGCGCAAGCTGGCCATTGATCCTGTTGTGAATTTCCCCATTTTGTGAGATTTTTGGTTGGTGCAGCAGGGCAGAGTGATCAGAAGGCAGGTCGTGGTGCTTTGTGCTGGCCCAGACAATTGCAGGACAATCCGGGGTAAATGCAGACTCCTCTTCTTCTGTTTCCCTGGGCAGAGGCAGGGCAGGTCCCTCTTCCTCCTCCTCTTGTGCTCACCCAGCGGGAGCAGATCTAACACAGGCTTATGTGTCAGTCCGTGGGCGCGGGAAAGCCGAGAAAATGTGGTTTGCAAAATCCCAGCCGGCTCCCGAGGGGACAGGGCTGAATGCAGGGCTCCCTTTCCTCCTCTCACCACTATTCCCAAATCATCCCAGCTGTTTGGTTTTGGGTTTCAAATCATATTTTTAGAGGGTTTTGGTTGTTCAGTGGAAATAAAGCATCTTATAGTATACAGGCACCTAGCTACTCATTACCTCGTTAGCACAATGATATATGAACAGCAGCACAAGTAAAATGATGCTCAACTACACTATAAGCACGGTCACTGCTAAATGGGCTCATTAAAAAATATTCCTTGCATCTGGCTTCCTTTGTTGGTTTGCTTTGGTTTTTTCCTTTTCTTTCTCTTCCTTTCCTCCAGACTTTTTTTCTACTTCTGCTCATTACGATCATTTTGAAGCATCCACCCCCAGTTATCACAATTTGGGGGGCAAGTGCTGCAAGAAGGGGAGGCGTCTCCGTGCAGGCAGCTGCCACACAGAGCCTGTGCCCACATGGGTGCCCATCCCTAGCTGAACCTCTGCCTGTGCGAGAAGGATGCTGGTGTTTCACTTGTGCACTCCTTAGTATTCAGCTGTAGGGTCAAAGGAAACATTTTTTCTAAGCTATTGTTCTTTATTGTTACTACTGCTACTACTACTACTGCGATTATCAGGGATTGGTATTGGGACCATCCATCGGCAACATGGGCAGTGGTTTCCAGCACGTCCTCAGCAAGGTTGCTGACAACATCAAGCTGTGTAATGCAGTTAACATGCTGGAGAGAAGAGATACCACCCGGTGGTATCTCTTGACAGGCTTGAGAGCTGGGCCTCTGTGAACCCCATGAAGTTCAACAAGGCCAAGTGCAAGTTCCTGCACTAGGGTCAGGGCACTCCCAAGCACAAATACAGGCTGGGTGATGAGCGGATGGAGAGCAGCCCTATATAGAAGGACTTGGGAGTGTTGGTGGATGAAAAGCTGGACATGAGCCAACAGTATACACTTGCGGCCCAGAAGACCGGTCACATCCTGGGCTGCATCAGAAGTGTGGCTGGCAGGTTGAGGGTGGTGATTCTGCCCCTCTACTCCACTCCCATGAGACTCCATCTGCAGTGCTGGGTCCAGCTCTGGAGTCCTCAGCACAGGAAAGACATGGCCCTGTTGGAGCAGGTCCAGAAGAGGCCACAAAAATTATCAGAGTGCTGGAACTCTCTGCTTTGAGGGAAGGCTGAGAGACCTTGGGTTTTTTATCCTGGAGAAGAGAATGGTCCAGGGACACTTTATAGCAGCCTTCCAGTACTTAAAGGCTGTCTACAGGAAAGATGGGGAGGGACTCATTATCAGGGAGTGTAGTGACAGGACAAGGCGTAACTGTTTCAAAGTGAAAGAGATTAGATTTAGATATTAGATTAGATTTGATATTAGGAATATTTAGATTAGATATTAGGAAGAAATTCTTTGCTGTGAAGGTGGTGAGGCACTGAAACAGGTTACCCAGAGTTATGGCTGCTCCATCCCTGGAAGCATTCAAGGCTGTGTTGGATGGGGCTTTGAGCAGCCTGGTCTAGTGGGAGGTGTCCCTGCCCATGGCAGGGGGTTGCAACTAGATGATGTTTAAGGTTCCTTCCGAACCAAACCAGTCTGTTTCTGCCAGGGAGTGTCTAAAAATGACATTTACACTCCTGCACCATCATTTATGCGACTTTGCCCATGGTCACTTAGTAATGCAGAAATCAGTTGTCTTCACTAGTCTGGCAAAAAAAAAAAACAAAAAAGCAGCTGATTTAGCATCAAAGCAGGTGGCAGCTTCTTGATTCTGTTTGTCACAAGCAGCAAGACATCTTTAACCATCCAGCAGTTTAAGGATTTTGTTTTGAGATTATAAAAGGATGAGAGGGAAATAGGGTATTTCCTATGGATTGCTTTGTTTATTTGCTTGGCTTTGCTTGTTTCTCTGCAAGGGGAAATCAGCAGGAAAAACCTTCTAGTGAAAGGCATGAAAGGGGGTGACTTTTGGATTTCCCTCCACTATTTCACACAACTCTACATAAAATATTTGTAAAGCTGCTGTTGAAATTGGCTCATCTCAAGGGTTGTGCTTTTCTTCCCTAACAGGAGCAGAATGGGCTGTTATGGGGTCTCCACTCTCCAGTTCTGGGTACTATCTGACTTTTAGCAGAAATAACTATCTGAAATCCTGAGATTTGCCATCCTTCTCCTCGGGAGAAAGCTTGTAGCCTCCTCCTCATTCCCATGGAAACCCACCAGGCCGGAGACCAGCCACATGCTGATCTCCAGAGTTCTACCATGGGGTTGAAGAGCAAAGTGGTGGCTGCTGCATGCTGCCCCAGTTGCTCTATAGAATCAAAGTCTAGAACACACTTCACACACATCCAGTGCGTCATCCTTGAAAATTAAAAACCTAGTGACATGACTTGAAAAACCTTCCTATTTCTGTGTAGGCTTTAGGCAAGAGGCCTGAATTCAGAGGTCATAAGATCTCTCACTTGAGTTAGGAAGTAGAAGTTGAAGGGGGCAGGTTTCTGTGGGTGTATCTGAGTCTGTGTGCTCTTCCTGGAGCATTTCTTCATTTTGGCCCCATGAAGTACCAAGCTGAGCACTGGCAGCTGCAGGAACAGTGATGCTATAAGGGCTCTGGGAATCAGTGTGCAGAGAGACAACCTATGTGGTCACCACTGGAAAAACCCACCATTCACCACCAATTATCACACTCAAGGTCTCAAGAGAGGCTGCAATTATTCTCCACTCCAGGTCTAGAGCAAATCAGCATTTTCCCAGTAATTGCAGTGTGGTAACTGCTGTAAATGTTGACTCTTTAATAGCAAACACTGCTCAAGCATAAGATTTACAGTCATGTTAGTTAGCTTTAGTGACTTGGGAATCAATTACCTCGCCGTACAACATGACCAAAGATTATAGGGTTGCTTGTGTAATTTATACTGCCATCTAGGAGTGAAACTGTAACTTCAGTGTTTCATGTTGAAAGATGCTCTGTTTGCACAGTAATAATTCCAGTAATAATAATAATAATAACAATAAAAATGGGAAAGTAGGAAAATGGTGACTGCAAAATAGGAGAGGAGCTGGGTACAAATAGGTCACAAAGAAGTGTCAGGAGCTTTGCCATTCTTAATTATTTTTCAGAATAATAATAGCAGTAAGATTTCATTAATGAGTGTATTTCACCAGTTCAATTCACTTGGGCTGGCAAGCGAGGCTGCCAGGCTCTGCCCCAGCAGGAGGCTTGTCCCAGCCCAGTCACTGGGACACAGAGCCAGCATGGGGTGTTATCAGCAGCATAAAACCCGCCGCTGGCCCCTGTTAGCCACTTGCCCCCTTGATTGATGTCAGCACTGCTGAATTCTAGGATCAGTTTTACAGGCAGCATTTTTCCTGTTTTCTGCCCACCTCCCTGCCCCCCAGCACTTATTCCCACATTTGACTCCTTTCTCCTGCTTGGGACAGGAAAAGCTTGTGCCTATTTCTCCAGGCCCCTCTGCACAAAGAAAATATCTTTCCTTTAACTCCTTTGAAACGAGACCACCCAGGTCAGCTTTTCAGTCTGTGTTTCCAAGCAAATTATGGAGAAAGAACATTAATTAAATTTTTTTCCTCCTGCAAAGGAGTTGCCACTGTGACCCTTTTACTATTGGCTTTGTCATTTTCCTCTCATTTATTTCACATATTTCAGTTCACATGAAGCTGGCAGATGAAATTTTTCAACCCTAGAAGCACTGTGGTCCCTCATGAAACAACAGCTGGTGAAACTATATGGAAACAGGTTACTGTCATTATAAAATGGACTAGAACAAGGTCTTTCATATGCAAGTGTTCATCATCAACCAGTAAAAAGTTTATACTTTATCAAACTACTCCCTTGACTCTAACCAGTAAAGCACACTCCATTTTTAAAATTGCTAAGTCTCAAAAATATTAAGGCTCCCTTAAAATGACAAAATGAATAAAATGCATAGAGTTGGGCTCTCTTCTCCTTCACCTTCTGGAATCAGCCCAGAAGAGCAGATTTTCAGAAAAACGTCATCTATCATGAGATTTGGCAACCTTGTGCTCTCAGATCATAAGGTCACTGCAGAAAGGCAGCTGTCTCTGGAATGAGGACAAGGGGGAGAAGTATCTGCCTGTGAGCCAGGGGACAGGAAAATTAGCATTGCTCTAAACAAGGAGTCTGAGATGCAGTTAGGAAATAGCATCACTGTCCCTCTGAGATGGTCCAAACACCCTGGGGATGTGCAAACCTGCTCCACCACTATGCCCATCAGGTGGGGGACTCCAAGGCATGGTTTGCAG
>JANHFX010011297.1:0-10369 GCA_027560015.1 Chloroceryle amazona | reverse complement strand
GTCCAACCCCCCTGGGGATGGGCAACCCTGCTCCACGCTCATGCCTATCATGGGGGGCATCCAAGCCATGGTTTGCAGCGACCAGCACAGCCCTGTCACCATCCGTGCTGGTGACTCCCAAGCGATCTGCAGACAAGGCACAGGGCAGCCTTTTATCATTAATTTCCCTCATTACAGCTTGGATGTGCAGAGGGTAAGGTACGAATTCAGTCAGTTCCTTGCAGGTGTTTGTCCCTGTTTTGGAGGAGCAGTTTAGTTGCATCCTGCAGCTAAGCAGTGATATCGCAAACATCAGGGACTGCAGGGCATGAGGATTTTATTTTGTCTCTGCCATGCAGCCTCCCATGAGAACTGCCATGGAAATTCTTGTTTTACATGAAAATATGCATTTGACCAATTGTGATTGTATTTAAGCCTATTCAATTGCTTTAATAGCAGCCCTTCCAACACACTTAATCTGAAAATGCTTTTAATGTACTCAAAATCTTATAAACAAAGACTGCAGTCACCATCACAGTGTTCCCACAAAGCCAAAACCCAAGCTTTAGTTGTTTTATTGTATAGATTAATTGCCATGCATCTTATCTGACTGGTGGAATAGGCTACTATAGCTAATCGGAACATCATTTCCCCCTCTTTTTTAAATAAAACAAGCCCAAGGAGTCATTGTAAAAAGCATCATCTTAGCAAGAGTTAACTTTTCTGTCATGTCTGAAGTCTATGTTCAACTCTCGGGGTTTAACGCATTTTATTTCACAGTCCTCTGAGGAGAGGGGGTAGTGTGTAATGATCAAACTTATGTTACAGGTGAGGATAGAGGGTTGGTGAGAGGCAGTTACCTCTGAGAAATGTGTGGGAGACAACAGACCCAACCATAATAAAAATGTCCTTCTTCATCCTAAAAACAGGCACCTAAGGTTTCTGTAGCCCAAAGACTGCAATGATACTTATGGAGCTACAGAAACTACCATTATAATAGCCAACAAATACTGGTTTTGCTGGTATCTGAGCACTTGATGCAGGTTGCTTAGTCTTCAGAGATAAAGTATCTTCTGCATCCTGCTTCCAGGAGTGTTGCAAACACAGGAGTCAAGGGGGTCATGAAGAAAAGGTGCTATGGTGCAAGTCCCACATCCTGTCAGCAAATCCTAGCTCTGAGGCAGTGTCAGTTTGGTTAGAGATACTCTCAGGGTGGGGATTGGATGTCTAATGCTGACCTTTTATGAATCAGCACGCTGCCTGGAGGCAGGCACCTCCATGCTTTCCTGCAAAAATGGAGCAAGGGATGAAAAGTTGTGTAAAGGGAGCAGTTTTGAAACCACAGCTAGTGTGCAAAACCTTCACCCTTTTCATGCAGGGGGCCTGTGGTTTGAGACCTTCCTCAGGCTGTACGAATTTGAGGTTCTCATCTCTTTTTTGTGGGGGAAGTGTCAATGTCGCTTATCCTACAGCCTCCCATGTGTCTGCAAGGCTGGTTACAGCCATTAGGTGAAATTTGCAGCAGACACTGCCCAAGCCCATCAGCAGGCCACTTCCAGGCTCTCCTGCCCTTTTCAGGGCAGGGCTCTAGCTGCTCTGGGTCTGTGTGGCCCCATGCTAACAGAACCAGACTTTGCAGAGACATTACTTGCAGCAAACTGTGCAGTCCACAGGGTGTTCAGAAACTAAACCACAACCACGTATGGAGGGGAAATGAGCAACCTTTATGGAGTGAATTAATCAAGCACTTCAATCTCCTTAGCTGAGGGTTAATAGTCTTGTGGTGATCACCCTGGACAGGGTATCAGGAGAGCTGGGGTTTATTCCTGTTGTGCTTCAGTAATGAAAAGGAAATTGCGTTCAGACGCGCAATAGAAACTCCTGCTCCCAGAGACGTCAGATATGCAGCAATTAGACTCAAGTTAAACAATAAATCAAGTAACACTGAGCCTTTGGCTCTATCAGAGCACCATTATGACTAGTGCTATGTTTATTTAGAAGATGGTGAGCCCATTTAAAATGTTTTCACATTAAATGTAATTTGGTTGTTTGTTATTAAAGCAATTGACTGGGCCTAAATGCAAACATTATTGGTCAGATAAATATTTTCTGGCAAATAAGATCTGTTCATTCAACTTTTATGGCACAAGGGCTTACTTGCTCTGAGATTTATTTTCTGTTTGCTTCCTCTCTTTGCAAGGATTGCTTCATAAAGATTAAAAAAGCCAAAGTGAACTAAAGTGTAAAGTAGAAATCGACGATTAAACTGTCAGAAAGGCAGCAGCCTTTGTTAATCACTGAGTCATTGGCTGGGGGAAGACCAGGGGTCTCTAGTTAGCACAAAGGCTTTTGTGTCACAGGGTTGGCAATTTATTCCCAGGTCTCTCGCTCCAATTTGGTATGGGATCTTACGCCGGTAAATTGATCTCTCTATGACTCCATTTTCCCATCTGTTCAACTTAGGTAATGATCTGGCCTCGCAGAGATAGTGAAAACTTTCAATAAGAAGAAAAGGTTACCTTAAAACCCACACCTGCATCTGCTATTAGGCTACCTGTTACTAGCACCCACAAGAGCTTCGGCTAGAAGAGCTATTTCCTACTACAGACAGGAGGTTTCCTGGGTTTGTTTTGTGGATGAGCAGTGGAGTAGAGAAGAACATCTAAAGAAATAAAAAAGTATAACCAAAAAGTAACAGAAAATAGAAAGCAAGCTTACAGCACTTTTTCTTTCAGTTGCTAAAATCGTCATTTGGTTGTGTCACTGTGGAATCTCGTGAGCCCTTTTTTGATCCTGCAGGAGTGACTTGCAAGTGTTGCCTAATTGGCTTTTGATTTTTTAAAAATTTCTTCAGCAAAAGCTGTTAATAATGATTTTTATGCCATTGTGGAACATTCTCAGGATTTTCTGCAAAATGTGCCCACTTTGAAATCAAAAGCTTTTCCAGCCAGTGTAAATTTTGCAATCCACAGTAGAAGGCAGTGTAAAGCTACAAAAATATTCTTCAAATTTCATATCATGAAAAATATGAAAGCTACTTCAATACAAAAAGCCAAACAAATAAGAATTAGTTTGTTTTATTCTTCTGTACAAGAGAAAGCACTTCATTATGTAGTTCCATGCAAGATACATGTAGGTTTTGTTTAACAGGAGGGACGTGTCTGGGCTCACATCTCTCAGCTGACTCATTTGATGTCCTTCACAACTACCTGCACTGCCTCTTGTCATCCAAGAACGCTTTTGGATGACTTTCACTGGTCAGCTGCAACATCTGAGGACAATGTGGGGAGAATATTTTTGCCTTACTTGAGCTTTGGTCTAAGGTTCTTGACGTTTACTCATTTGCCCTTTACTCAGCAGCTCCCTTGCACAGATGAGGTTGGTTCACTTGCCTTTGGAGGCATGGTATTTCCTCTTAATAGTTACATCTTATTTCTGCCTGCATTGTGGCCATGTCAGAGGTCTGCAATCATCTCTCCAGGTCTCCCCCAGACAAACAGTGCCATTCACCAGCAGCATGAGGTACTTCCACCACCAGCTCCTCCACCAGCCCCTGCTCCTCCCCTCCCTTGGGGAAAGGGCACCCCATCTTTCACCACCACACAGACCATTTTATGGATGGAAGGAGTCCCAGCCACATCCAATTATTCCTGCATTTTTCTGCTTTCAAGCCATTTCAGGTGAAAATGACAATATTCTGGGAATAGGAACAAGTTCTTGAGGCAGAGCTTTAGATAAGAAGAAAAGGGCATCAGGGTCCCACGTGTGCCCTCCACCCCATGGAAGGGTAGAAGAGCTTGGTGAGGATCTGAACTCCAGTGGAGAGGGGAATGCCGCACCCCTCCTATTCCTCCTGCAAAGACAGAGATGGCTCCCAGCACTTTCCATCAGGAAGATTCTTTCTCTCTTCCCCTCGCTCCCAGCCCCAAGTGGGTGCAAAGCTAGGGGCACTGCAGGAACAGTCCCTTTCCTGGTGGGGGTCGCACACACCCCACCAAGACATGTGTCACCCAGGGAGGGCTGGTGACACCCAGCTCGTCTTTATTCCCTTACGCACACTTCAGCTGTTAGCTTTGTTTCGCCTCTTGGATGCCGGGATTACCCGGAGCTAACTGGGACACAGGCGATTTACACATGACTCCCGTCCCTTTCTGCACCAGCCCCAGGCTGGAGCTGAAGGCAGAAGGCAGGATTTGCCAGCCCACAGGTCATAGCACCAACCAGCTGGAGTCGGCTTGGCTGTTTCAGCTGCCTCATGAAGACCGAGCTTCGTTTGCCTGAATAATAATCCTGCCAGCATGCCTTTCTTCGCCTAATGAATGGAGGATTTATTGCAACGGCTCTTTAGGAACGTTGTGGTCTGCTTACCTCCCTCTTCAGCTCTCTGAGATCCTTTAAGTAGAGTCTGTGAAAATTAATCAGATGCCCTGGAGGCTTATTTTGTCCAAGGCTAAAGTCCTGCTTCTCCCTTTCCCCCCTCCTTTTGTGCCCCAATTACTTGGGGGATTGTCCTGGAAATTAATGAAAGCATGGCATGGGAAATAACACCCACTGTTCATCTCAGAAGTGAAGTGTTTCTGTGGAAGGCTTAACTAGAAACATCTCGTGGTTCATTCAGCAAACTTGGAGATCTTCCCAGTTTGAAGTGCTCCGTGCCATGACAGTTGTTATTGCACGTGCCCTGTCTCCTGAATTGATGGCAGATCCAGATCCAGTTATATGAGTCAGGTCCTGCTCCTGAGTAATTGCATTTTACATTTCTGAATAAGATCCCTGTGGTTTCCACCTGGTTTCCAAAGTTCTCAGCATGAATCATCTCAAGGACACAATTCATACCAAAGTGTTATAGAGGGAAGATGAGCTGATGGGGACAGATTTGGTAGTGGTATGTGCAACCATCCATCTCCTTCTTTCTGGCCCTGGTCCGTGGAGTGGGTGAGAGCAGCCCAGTTGCTTGGGTGACTAGTTGGGTCATGTTAGTCCCTTTTCTGCTTCCCAGCATTGAGGCATATTTGATGTGTGGAGGATAAGGGTTGTTTCAGCTGAACAGAGATGAGGACACTCTCCTCCAGCCAACCTGCATCAGAGCTCGTGAGCAGACAAGGCTGTTCTATACCATGAGTTTCAGAGGAACTGCATGAATTAACCCATAGTCTAAGCTGATGCTTCATTTTCTAGGGTTGGTTAACCCTTGCCATGGTCAGAATAAATCAGCTGCATTGATTTATAATGAGATTCATGCTCCTAACAGGTCATGTCATCTCTGAAAATTGATTTCAGCCCCCAAGTTACTTAGGTCCATGTTGCTTTTTAAGTTTGGGGGCTTTTTGACCTTTTACTGCCACTCAAATATTACAAGTTAAGAGTTGTGCAGTCAGTGGGAGTTAGGCCCTCAAACACCTCCCACGGGGAGGTAGGCAGTTAGATACCTTCAGCAAATCCTAAAAATTCTTTGAAAGCCTTTCCCGCACCTTCCATGGGTTTCAGATGCATCATAAAGGGGAAATGACATTGACTTCTGTAAAGCACTGCTTCGCTTATAGATGCAAATCATTGTGTAAGTGTGAATATTACTTCATGACATGTCATCTCCTCCAACTCCTTAGTGCTAATTAATGCAGTTCTGGAGTAGACAATATTCATTAAGCTTTTCTGAAAATACTAGAAATGTTCATGTAACAGCTCACACATTTTGATGGCACCCACAGTCCTATCACCACGTTCCCTGTAAAGTATTTTGATACCTTAATCTTTGCTAACAAGCATGGAAATGAATTGTCAACAGCAGTTCTTCAGCACAAGGCCATGGTGTTTCTTACTTGCTTTGTTATCAGGAACCAATAAAACAGAATTGGCGTGTTCGTATTTTGGCACAGAGGCATCTGGTTGCTGGAGGTTTTCCTCTGTGTATGTCAAAGTTAATTATTTGGGTTACTGTTCTCTTTTTGGGACTTGCCATGATATGAGCCAGCTCGGAAGAAATGCAGCTATCGCCTGCTTCTGATCATTGCAATGACAGCAGCTCTGCTGCCTCCAGACAAAGTGTTTGTTACCGGGACGTATCGTTTGGGTATTGGCAACTCCAGAGACCTTGTGAAATTGCAGAAGCTCGTTGAAGAAAAGGACTCTTGCTACTGCTGCTGAACTAGGACTAGAAGATTTAGAGAGGAATGTGTACGAGGCAAATGCTTTGTTTCCCTGAAAGGATGCTGTTGAGGAAAGCTAAATTACAGCAAGCGCGGCAGGGAGAGGAAGAAGGGGAGAGCAAAATCCCAGGGGCACAAGGCATCGTCTCTGCACTGCCATGCAGCCGGCCTTCTGCAGCCTTAATCCAGCTGGTGGGCGCTTCAGCAGCTGTTTCACTGAGCCAGCAGTGAGCCCTGTGTGCGTTATGATGCTTTACCAAGCTTCAGTGTCCTCCCTGGGCTAGTGGTCCTGGCCCTAGTGGCAGCACAGCAACCACCTGAAGCGTCGAAGGTATTGACACACCAGGCTTCATGCCCAGCTGTGTACAGCTACCCCACAGGATGGTGCCCCCCAGTTTATTGGCTCTATTTCCCACACACTGAACAGCCCTAAGTGCCATTCTGCACTCGTGTGTGTTTCTCCATCTGTGAAATGAGACTGGAAGCTCATCATGGGAGCACTGCAGGGATCAGTTAACTGTGGCTGCAGACCTTTGTAAGCGATGTCACGTAACTGCAGACAACAGTTGCTCTTCATCAAGGAGCCCCTTTAACAACTGCTGCTGCCCCAGTTGACTGACCTACCTGAAATGGGCAGGGCTGGAAGGAAGGAAATGGATCCCAAAACACCATCTTTCCTTTGGGGGCTTCTCCCACTCTTCCACCCTGGGTAGGTTTTCTTATTGTTGAGGTCTCCAGCCGCTCTGAGACCTTCTGTTCCTCTCTACTTATAGTCTGCAAATGTTGGTCTATACCCTCCACAGACCCTCTTTGCCACCCTGCTATGAGTGAATCAGACCAGATCTTGCCATTATTTTATTATTTTTTTGTAGTAAGAAGGTGTTCAATGAACCTGGAGAGCAAATTGCTTGTCCAGTTCTGTGGGGAAACAGGTCTTTTTGGTTGAGCTTTCATAATCATCTCTTGGCCGGGAAAACGCTCCACTGTCTTTCAATGTCTTCATTTCTAAGTTCCTTGATAACTCCACCAGGTACCTAGAGGATGTTATCTTCACTCAGACCAGTAATTTATCTTTACTACAAATGTTGCATCATGAATTAGAGGATTAAGGAAATGTAGCAGGAATATCTCCCACCAATGCAGGAAATTCTAAGCATATGTCCTGAATCATATCAAACTTCCTTTTGAGGGAGTGTGTGTTGGGGGGGTGTTGTGCATGTGGTCCTGAATGGGTAGAACAAGGGATCTGAGGAGGATGCAATTGCATTTTCACAGGTGCTATGATCCAGCCTCTTGTTCTGCATGGTGCAGCTCAAAGTCTGCAGAGGTGCTAAGATGTTGCACCTGGGAATCCAAGGAGCTCCCCATCCTTTTGTACCCTAGACAGCTTCCATGGCAATGCACCTGTCAGTCAGTTGTTCTGTGACTCACATCATTCCCTGTGATATAAACCAAAGAAGTTGGAGGACACCATAGGATCACACAGTGATGGGATGCTCTTTGGGCACTTCTGGTAGACAACCCCACAGTAACATGGGGCATGGAAAAGGATGCTCTTGCTGTCTCCAAACTAGTCCAAAACCCATGTCTGTTGGTCGAGGCTTTGTGCCAAAGGAAGAGACCAGACTGTTGCAGGGGGCCTGTAATTTCAAGCTGTGTCTAATGAAACTCCCTACACCTGCATGAAGGCTGAGAATTGCAATTCTGAGCAGAGTGATCCTCGCTTTCCAGCTTTTGCTGCTATGCATGAAATAAATTACTTTCCAGTTAGAATCTTCCAATCCCTGTTGCTGCTTCTTTAACCCACCAGGCAAGGTCTTCTATCACCAGCTGAATAATGCCCCACCACACCCTGGTTCTGCCGTGGATCTGAAGTCAGATCCTGCCAGGAAAGGATACCTCAAAAGGCAACATGTGCCATACAGTGGAGGGTGGGGAAATTGCTCTGAGGCTTTGATAGTTGAAGGATCATCCTACCCCAAGGGCAAAGTCTGTTGCCTTGGCATATCCTTATAGACCAACAAGCACAAGCAGGCACCTGCATGGTGAGTGCACTTTTTAAGCAACTACACCTCCTGTTTTAGTGAAAGACAAGCCTGGGAAGCTGATTTTTTGTTGCTAGTCCCGAGCAGTGTTCAGGAGCAGGGTTGAACTGCAGCTGGGGTTCAGATTTACGTGCTCTTCTTCACCACTGCCAGTGAAGATGACAAAACCTGCATGAGATATGTTGTGACCTCTGCTGAAGGAAAACAGCAAAACAGAATTTAGGAGGTAACCTGAAGTTTTAAACCTCTCTGAAATTATGGGTTTAAAATATGAGGAGGTCTTGAAGTTTGCATTTTGGTGGTTTGGTGGTTTGCCCCTTGGGAGTACTTCAGTGGCTGGATCTAGATGTGGATTAGATTCACCCCAAAAAAAACAAGCTTTACCCTTACGATGCAAACATGGTCCCTTTGTTTTTCCTGGGCAGAGATGGGGACCTCTGCTGCCTCTTGTCTGATCTTGGGTCCTGATCTTGGGATCACCTCCAGAGCAGAATTGGAACTCCTCAGCCTCTTGCTCTTAAACTTCTGCAACTGGAGGCCAGAACTGCCTCTTTATCTCTTAATCAAAGCCATCCCCCTGGGTGGAGAGAGCTGAATGGGTGAGTCTGCTTGTGGCTGCTTACACAGCTACATTTTCATGTCTGTGCCCTTAAAGACAGGAGAGGGAACTGTGCTCATGCTCTAGTTTTTGCCTATTGCACCCATAAGCACTTTGCAGCCCACTGGTCCTTCAAGCTTCTTGCAGAGGAGAGGACATCAAGGCTTGTGGAACCTCCGTGTTGGCATGGTCTTGGCTTTCAGTCTGACAGCAGATCAAACCCAGAAACACCCCCAGCTAAAATCAGATACCCACCATGCTCACCACCACCATGTTGGGAGAGTGACTTTGTCATCTTCCTACAGGGCAAAGAGGAATATCCTGTGGGATATATCCTGTGTAAGCCCCAGCTCCAGCCTCACCATGAGCATCCTCGTGGTGGCATAAATGCCAGCTGAAAATAAATGAAGGAAAGGGCTCACCTCCACACACTCCCCCCCAAACCAGACCTCTTCCTGGACAGCCTGTGCCAGACTGTGGTACAACAATAACCTCAAGGTTTTACTAGGCAGGTATAAGCCCAGTCCCAAAAAGAAAATGCTGATTGGGAGGCAAATCAGTGGCAGTAACCACAGGTGTTGTGGTGTGTGTGCTTCACATTTTGCTTGTTTAAACCAAAAAATCAGCACCTGTTTGGAAACTCACCTGCATTGTCCTCCTTGATCTGATGGTTCAAGAGCAATACCCTTGCACCAGGGACACAGCTTGTGCAGACTGGAAAGATGTTTATTCCCAGGCAGCATCCTCTGCTGGTGGGGGCACTTTTACTTCATCACAATTTGAACCTTTCTTCCAGGTGGGGGAAGAGGAGATGGAATTGGGAGTGCCCCTCAACAACCAGGGCTGCGGCCCAGCAGGAGCTGCTCTTCTGCCAGCCCCATGGGTGCCCAGGGCCCTCGCTACCCTCCTCTTCCTCCCTCCTAGGGCTGTGTGAGAACTCGGAACGAGCATCCCCACTGCTCTCGCCCCTCTCTGTTATCATTTCAAGGTGTGCACGCCTGGGTCGGGGTGTGTGTGTGTGAATCCCCGCATCCTGCCTTCCTCCGTCCTTTCATCCTTCATCCTCCTCCCAGAGGCGGGCGGGAGCCCAGATGTTGGCAGGCCCGAGCCGGGTTCATCTGTTTCACATGACCCAGCGCCAACTGCTGCTCGCTGCCCTCCTCCCTCCCTCCCTCCTTCCTCCCCCTCCTCCTCCTCCTCCTCCTCCTCCCTCCTCTTCGGCTACAGCCTCTCAGCGCGGCAGCGGCCGCGCAGGAGCCGGGCGACGGGGACGGGCAAGGCGGGGAAAGGGAAGAAGAAGGGAGAAAAGGAGGGTTACGGCATCCCGGCCCGGAGCATGGGACCGCCCTAGGAGCGCCCGGGGAGCCCGCCGGGAGCGGAGGGGAGCGGAGGGAAGGGCCGCGCCGGCCCCGCGCATCCCAGCGCGGAGACGCGGGCGATGGATGCGGTGCGGTAGAGCCGCGGCCTGGCGACGCTGGTGCGGCGGGGATGCTCTCGTCCCGGGCTCGGAGCTGAGGGGCCGCCGGAGCCGCCGAGGGAGCGGGAGAAGGTAACGGGGTCTTTGTCTGCGGAGGGGAGGCGAGGCGGGCTGGGGCTCCCCT
>JANHFX010011296.1:45201-63045 GCA_027560015.1 Chloroceryle amazona | reverse complement strand
GTTCCTCTGCAACCTAGTGTAGGTGATCCTGCTCTGTCAGTGAGGTTGGACTAGATGATCTTTCGAGGTCCCTTCCACCCTTTGACATTCTGTGATTCTGTGATTCTGTGATCCCCCTTGCACCTGGCGCTGTATTTTATAACCTATCTCAGGTTGTAGAGTTTGATTCTGCATAGGAATAACAGAAACATGTTGGGACAACTCACATGACTGGAGGATTGTAATGCATGGCTACAGGGTGTTTTGTAATGATGGACAGGGAAGAAGAGTTGGAAGAGTCATTCTTTATGCTAAGGAGAACCTTGAATGCATGGAATTTTCATCTCCTACGGGGATTTTACAGTAGACAACTGCTAACAACCTCCAAACAAAGACAGTAAAGCAAATAAAGCAATATTTGGGTCACTTAAGCATGCTCTGGATAAACAGAACCTGGTTCTTACAGGTGACTTCAACTACCCAGGCACTTGTTGGAAGAACAATATAAGTCATCCATCAAGTTCCTGAAATGCATAGAGGACTTTTTTCATTTGGGCTTGCCTCGAACCTTAAATGGAGACAACCACTTTTCTGGAAGCACAAAACCAGTTCATCCCCTATAAAAGTAAAGGGAATTAAGCAGAGAAAAGCACCTCTAAACACCTCTTAACACCTGAGGGTGTTAAAAAAGCTGGCTGATGTCCTTGCAAGGTTGCTGTCCACAATCTTTGTGAAGTCATGGAGACCAGGGACATGTTCCAGGAGACTAAGACACCTAATGACACTCTTATCTACAAGAAGAGCTTAAAGGAGGATCCAGAAAATTATAATCCCATCAGTCTTTCTTCAGTCCCTGGGAAAATTATTAATTGAATCCTCTTGGGGACTATCACAAATCAAATGAAACGTGATTAGGAAAAGCCAGTAGAGAAGGTAAATGATTCTTGGCAAATCTCAATGCTTTTTGTGACAAAGTAACCCACTCAGTTGATGTGGTGAGTGGTGGACGTTGCCTGACTGGATTTCTCCAGGGCTTTTAATACAGTTTCCCACATCCTCCCTCTTAGAGAAATTGATGTGTTACAGTCTAAACAAATGATCTGTGTGATGGTTGAGGAAATGGCTGACAGACCACACCCAGAAGGTGTTAAATATTTCTCAAACTGGCAACCTGTCACGTGTGGGGTCCTCCAGAACAATTTACATTGTTTAGTATCTGCATAAGTGATCTGGATGATGGGATCAAGTGTATCCTGATGAAGTTTGCTGATGATACCAGACTGAGTGGGACAGTGGAAATTTCAGAAGGGAGAGACACACTGCAAGAAGACCTAGATAGGTTGGAAAAGTGGGTTAACAAGAACCATATGAAGTCCAATGGGGACAAGTGTAAGGTCTTACATGTGGGAAAATGTAATACAGGAGTGCAACACAGGTTGGGCTGTACCTGACTGTACAGTATCTCTGTGGAAAGCAACTTGGGAGTACTAGTAGACAAGTTCGAGGTGAGTAAACAGTGTGCTGCTGTGGCAAAGAACCAACGGGCTGCTGGTTTACATCTACAAGGGCATCATCAGCAGCAATAAAGCAGTCATTATCCCACTCTACTCAGAGCTTGTCAGGCCACACCTGGAATACTGTGTTCAGTTTTTGTGCCCTCTATAGGAAAAAAAAAATGTGGATAAGTAGGAGAGAGTCCACAGAAGGGCCACAAAGATGATAAAATTACTGGAAAGCCTTTTTGTGTGAGGAAAGGATGAGAGAATTTGGTATGTTTAGCACGAAGAAAAAAAAAGACTTAGGGGAAACCTTATCACCCTGTTCCAGTATTTAAAGGGTGGCTACAGAGATAATGGAGAGTCTCTTTTTACAAGGAATCATATGGAAAAGACAAGAGGTAATTGGTACAAGTTACTCCTGGGTACATTCCAATTGGACACAAGAGGAAAATTCTTCACAATGAGAACAATTGACCATTGGAATAATCTCCCTAGGTAAATGGTGAATTCTCCGATATTGGACACTTAAGATTCAGCTGGACAGGGTACTGGGCCACCTTAGCTAGCAAAAGCTAGACAAAAGTTTCTCAAAAGCACAAGAACCTTTTGCAAGAAAAGTTGGGCCAGATGATACTTTAGTTTCTTTCCAACCTGGCATTTGGTGATTCTGTGATTAAAATACAAAAGTCCATTCCTTTGAGCCCCGTATTTAGCCTTTGGAAATGCAAGTGATCAACACCTAACCTATGAATACTGGACAGGTAATTTGAAGTATCTGCTTTTGCTGCTGTTGGAATATGTAACACACGTTTTTCTCAAAGACTGGAATCACTGATATTTTAATAGATTATAAACTGAAGAATCTCTATGTCTGCATGCTATCTACAAAATATGATTGCCGATTCCAGACAAAGGAAACAACTGTTAGAAAATAAATTTTGGTTTTAAACTTTAAACTTCTTCAGTTTTTCAGTCAGTACCCAGCTAAACCAGGAGCAGAAACAGATGTTATTCAAATTGATTTTACAGAGATTGTTCAAAAGTTTACCTGGGGAGTAAATGAAAATTACTGTAGGATATGGCATTATATTTATATGGAAAATGAAAGATGGTCAATGAGCCTTCAGCAACAAATGTTGTATGCTAATGAGATCTCCTTTAACACATATCATCTTCAAACCCTTAGGGTTCAGAAAAGGACCAGTTCCTACACTGAGATGTATATTTTCATACTGCTCTGGAAATACAGTAGCTAATAAACAGATAAAGAACATTTCTTTCAAAGTTACAAAACATACAGGTTTAGTCTCCAAAAATAATAGACCTTAAGAAGTCTGATATAGTCTAGCAGTGTGAGTGATGAACTGAATTTTCAACTACTTCCTACATGATACCAGTACTGGTCCACTCATTCTATTCATGCACAGTCTGACTGAAAAAACATATGGACATTTACTGTAGGCAGTTATATATTGTTGCTGTAAAGGAGAAAGTCTGGTTTTAAACTCACTTTCTAGTCAAGTCCTCCCCAAGGACTGAAGCTTGAGAATAGTATAAAAGTAATTGTCAATACCAGCCTGACTCCATGGCTATTGCCATCTGTTTATTATAGACCTTTCAGCAGCTGTTTTGCACTCTTCTATTGTCTAAAGGATATTAATATTTCTTGACAACTGCCTGGTGTATGAAATAAATGGTTATCTCATTTTTTGCCTAACAGCTGTTGATTCATCCATGCTAACATATTTGTGGAACATCCATCATGTATTTAAAGGGTGGACAGCTTCCAATGTACTTTTGGTCAGAGAATATTGGACAATGAAGAAAGGCAGCCAGTAGAAATTAATGACACAGCTATACAAACCACAGTTGCAACTTTACTAAAGTACACATCAATCACCTTTCAGATGACTGTTTTTCTGACTAAATAACCCTTCAGGTGAGTAGGTAAGACCTATTGCCAAAATAGATCTTGAATAAGAATCTGCTTTCTAGGTTACTTTATATCGTTATTTGTAAATGTGTTAGCTGCTTTCTATGCTACAGGAAAAAGGTAATGTATAAGCAACGTAAGTCAAAGAAGAGGATGTATTTAAACAAATCTTTCACCAAGAAGGACTTCTGCAGTTGAATGGTGGGGAAATGTATACAGCATGCAACAAATTGATGTATAGGAACAAAACCAAATCTGAACACTTGTCCTGGTTTGAGTTAGAACTAATTCTGTTTAGTAATTTTAGTTTTCAGCTCAGTTTCTTCTAACTAACTGCATTTTCTGAAGTTAGTAGCATGTTTTTACAGACAAAGTCTGCTTGTAGCAGTGAAACAATGCTCAATATTTATAGTTACTGCCAAGGTTTGGCGTGCACAAAGTTTCTTGCTTATACTTGCTCCTGTGCAGACCACGGTCATTGCTAAATCCTGTGTACCACATTGGGGGATGTAGAAAGTTAAAAGCCACACCTGTGGTAAGGAGTGGGCAGAAAGGTGATCTTAAACTGACCAACAAGGTATTCCATCCCATATATATCATATTTAGTATAAAGCTGAGGGATTACAAGGGTCAAGCTCTATTCTTCAATAGCCAGTGTGAGTAAAGGACTCTGTCCGTTCTGCATTCATACCAAATTACTATGTTCCTGAATCCAGGCCATAATCCAAATCCTGAATCTAGATCACATCTACTGATGAGTCCAGTCTGGCACTTCCCCAGTTCCTGTCTATCGCATCAGCAGTGACAGTGATGAAATTGCCATCAGTGGGGTTGGGTTCAGTCTTGAGTTTTGTATATATTTCTTTTTATTGGTCTTATTTTTGTTGAAGCTGTTTTAGTTTTCCTTTCCAATCCACAAGGCTCTCTCCTTTATTCCCTTTCTCTTCCCCTTTGGTAAGGGAGACAGCTTAGCAGAGAGCTTTTGTCATTCAACCAGTGAATGGCCCATCCTCTACATGTTGACAGCACTAAAAAAAAAAGAATTTAAAACGTCTGGTTATATCTCACATAGACTTCTTATTTTCCACCATACATTTTCCCAGCCTCTATGAAAAAGCTCTATTTTTTAAAATTTGGACATGGGAAAAAAGCCAGTTCTTCTATCTTTTGTCTCCTTTTGTCACTGAGCACTGTAGAACATATTCAATCCAGCACTTTATTCTCCTGTACCTTGTTGTCTTCAAGGGATTTGGGTTTAGATGGGGAGAGGATCCCCTTCCTGTGGATTGATTTTTCCCTTTGCCATATTTATTTTTCCTTTGTTTACTTTACAAGGATTTTGTTAATTACATTTCAAGTCTCAAAAGTTTCAAATCAATAAAAGGAAAACAAGCAGCCCTTACCATACTATTCCATTCCAATTACTTAATGGGACAAATAAATAAATACCTTTCACATTTAGTTTTAAATGTTTTCTATAAAAATAAGTTATTAATTCAGGATAAAACTGTACAACAACTGATTCTATAAGAGGATTATTTTGTTTGATTCTGGCCTAAAACTTTATTCTATAATGCTTTTAGAATGATCAGTTGTGATGGGTAGCCAGACAGGGAGGGAAAGTAAGATGAAAAGGAACTAGTGGGTCAAGAAAAAAGGCAGCTTAATGAAGGAAAAAATAATAAATAAATAAATCAAAGGCTGCACACAGAAGAAAAGTAAAATAAAAGATTTCTTTTGTACTTTGCATCAGCAGGCAATGTCCGGCCACTTCCCAGGAAGCAAGGCTTCACTATGTGTAGCAGTTGCTACAGAAGACAAGGACTGTAACAACAAATGCTTCTCCCCGCCTCTTGTTCACTTTCTTTTAGCTTTTATTTCTGAGTGGACACCATTTAATATGGAATATCCCTTTGGTCAATTTTGGTCATCAGTCCTGGCTATGTCCCCTCCCAGGCTCTTGCCTACCACCAGCCTACTGGTCTTTGGGGCTGGGTGAGGATGCTTGCATTACAGCCTTGATGGTGCATGAGCACTGCTTCAAAGTAGCCAAAACACTGCTGTGTTGTCAACACTTTCTATCTACCAATACAAAGCACAGTACTATGAGGGCTGCTATGGGAAAATTAAATTCTTTGTGCCAAGACCCAATAGATCAATGACAGGCAATAGACCAATGGCAGCAAATAATTCTTAGTCCACCCCGTCCTTTCATCCTGCCTTAAGTCTCACTGTATGTTTGTATGGCAATGAGAACTTCAGTCTGAATTATGTGGAAGGTTCAGTGGATTTATATGAAATCTATATGCCAAACATTACATTTCTCATATCAAGTTTAATAACATTTCATAGCAATCATAAATCTTTTATCTTAAATCTTGTCTCAACCCTTGCACATTTTTAATTCTCTTTTCTTCTTGTGCTCAAAACATGTAAACAATGTTAAAATACAAAGAAGATATAGTAGCTTCCTCTCCCTGCTCCCAACATTCAGCAATATAAAGTACAAATTATGTCTTCTTCATACTTCTCTCTCCCTCTCTCTTTTTTTTTTTTTTTTTTAATTAAATCCAGGCGAAATAATCTAAATAACTTTGAGGATATGAATTCCTAAGAATAATTCTCAAGTAAATACTCTCAAAGTATGATACAATCGATATAAAGACTCCATGTTTCAAGTATAAACTACACTCTATTAATTAAACCAAATTAAACTACATTAAAGGAAAATGCTTCAAAACTCTCCGAATATTACCTCAGATCTGAGGAGCAGGTCAGTCTCTAACCTGTACTGGTACATGGTGTTATTCCTCCCCAGGTCTCTACACTTTTCCTTGTTGAACTTCATTAGGTTTGCCTTTGCTCAGCTCTCCAGCCTGTCCATATCTTGCTGAATAGCAGCACAGCCTTCCAGTGTATCAGCCACTCCTCCTAGTTTTGTATCATCAGAAAACTTGCTGAGGGTACTCTCTATCCCTTCATCCAGGTCATTGATGAAGATGTTGAATAAGACTGGCCCCAGTACTAACACACCCTCCACTGGGTAACACCACTAGCTACAGGTCACCAACTGGACTCTGTGCCAGTGATCACAACCATTTGAATTCTATTGCTTAGACAGTTCTCAACCCATCTCACCATCCCCTCCCCCACATTTCTTGAGATTACCCAGAAGGATATTATGGGAGACGGTGTCAGAAGTCCCACTGAAGTCAAGGTAGGCAACATCCACTGATCTCCCTGCATCTACCCATTCAGTCACACCATTGTAGAAATCTATCAGATTAGCTAAATATGACTTCCCTTTAGTAAATCCATGCTAGCTACTCTTGGTAAACTTCTTTTCTTCCATGTACTGATATATGACCTCCAGAATGAGCTTTTCCAGGAGTGGAGGTGAGGCTGACTGATCTATAATTTCCAGAGTCTTCCTTCTTGTCCTTTTTGAAGACTGCACTTCAGGGTACCATTGTTCTTCTTGACCACAAGGGCACATTTTTCATCCATGCTTCCCTTCTGTCTCCTCTACTTGATTTTTTACTCAAAGAAATGCACCTATCTTGAGCTTGGAGGATGTGATGTTTAAATATAAACCAGGTCTCTTGGGCCTTCTTAGACCTTCTAGAGTTTTAGTCCAAGGGATTCCTCCAAGCAGGTCTTTGAAGAGGACAAAGTTAGCCCTACTGAAAGCCAGGGTTGCAATCTTATATATTGTCCTGCTTCATCCCCATACGATACTAAACTCTGCCATGACATAACCACTACTACCCAGGCTGTTCTTATCCTTCATGTCCCTGACTAGACCTTTGTTCATTAGTACAATGTCCAGCAGCGTACCTGTCCTCATTGGGTCTTCCACCAACTGTGTTAAAAAGTTATCATAGATGCACTGAACGAACCTTCTGGACTGAGTCTCCTTAGCTCTGTGGCTTTTCCAACAAAAAAGATTGAAGTCACCCATGAGCATCAGAGCATTTTGGCTATTTCCATCTGTCTGTAGAAGGTCTCATCAACATCTTCTTCCTGAGTATACAAACATTTGACTCTATTGAACAATATAAACCACAACTGAGAGGATTATGGGAATGGATCTGAAAAAAAAATTAAGCTTTCACCTCAAAAATCAGCAGAAATTTGATGTTTGTTATTTCTAATGTCAATATCACACTGAGTGAACATAAGTCAAATATTTAGTCTTTACACATTACATCAGAACACTATGAATACAAAAGATATAAAAAAATAAAAGGGACATAAATAAGAAAGAAAGGTGGTCATAAAACAGCTAGAAGAAACTTATCTTAAGGCATTGCTTGAAAACTATCCTAATATCTTTTTTTTAAGCTCCAGCATGGCCTATGCTGGTTCATGCCACCAGTTTATCAGATCTTGGTCACTGAGTCACATCTTATGTGTATTTGTATTTGTACAAGTATTTGTAAAAAATGCCTTCTAAGATGGCATGTGTATGCAAACAGAAAAAACAGAATTAATTATTTGAAAATGTGCTTTTTCATGTAGTATTCCCGTAGTACTACAGTTCTGTCCTGGAAAGCCTGGTTTGATGGAACACTAAAAACCAAAACTCTTCTCAATTTAGGCTTGTTAAAGCTCCCAGCTTTCACCCTGCAGAAAGTATGAGAATGCAAGTCCTCTTACATTTTCTAAACACATTTATCTCTTTAATTTTCCCTTCCTCTTCTACTTAGAGCTTCATGTGAGTTCAGTTGTATAGTTTTACCATTTTTTAAAAGCTTGTCTTTGTGAAGTTAGATGAATCTATCCATGAAGTTTATAAAGTTCTTCTATGATTTATGTTTAACTAATTATTTTCTTTTGGTTTATTTATTATACAAAGCAATGCAGAAATGTAACCTGCTTATGATACTGTTTCAGAGTGCACCACTCTGACACATTTGAACTGTGATCAGCTGAATAATTTGTAGGGATTAAAGTAAGAACTTTTTCTGTTTTTCTTTCTCTTTTTTTTTTTTTTTTCTTTAATCTTTCTCCTGAATGAATCATTTGAGCTGTGATTTTGAAACAGTTGTCTTAATTCATTATCCTGTTAGACTAATAGAGGTCTGATGTTAAATTAACTCCAGTGACTTTAGTCATAATGCTGGAATAAAGCCCTGAAAAATTAGCTCCAACCTGTTGTACTTCAGAATGTATTTACTCAGAAGGTTTTCAGTCATGGCTATGCTTTGTTGAGTTTCCAAGCTGTTATTCCTTTCTGTAAGCTTTTATGTATTTCACATTAAAGCATTCTCCATTTGACGGACCTCAGATGGCCTGCCAAGCTTGCATTGATGTATAGAAAGGGAAAAGAATAATAATAAAATAAATAAATAAATGAAACCCCACAACAACAACAAAAAAGGGTCTATAAAATCCAAGTTCTCCTGAGAGGGCTGTCATTTGTATACCTACCCAAGATACTATTACTGCTTCTTAAATTATAGCGTAAATTTTAGACACAATAAAATTGAACACCTTACAAATATAGAAAATAAATAGCTGAAAATGAGTTAGCTGTTTTCACCTTTTGGCAGTATGTCAAGCTTGAGGAAATCTGTTCAGCTACACTAGGAGGGCCAAATGAACATGAAATATAAAGCTAGATGACAGCTGTGTCCAGGAAACATAGTTCATGTTTCCATTTCTTCCTTTTAAATTAATTCAGTACACCTTGAGAACAAGACATTCTTTAAATCTCTTGGACTTAATCTGAGGTTAAGGAAAAAAAAAAAAGAAGAAGAAAATAAATTAAATCATTTAATTACATTCTGACATACCATCAGATGAATGTCTGCCCCTCTCAGAAAACTGATTCTAAGGCTTTTAGGCCTTGCAGTACCTTCTGGGTATAAATTGACATTCACAATTACAATTGTCAAGTGTGCCTATAAAATGGAACACAAGAAAATTCTCCAAACCTGAATGATTTGTAAAGCTAACTAGAAAGACTGTCTCAAAAATGAGCATAAGTTTGAACTTGACTCCTATTAATATGAATACCTAATTATAGACTGAATATAATAGAAATATTTATTCTATATCTAAATGTGTGAAAATCATTCTAAAGGAAGAAAATATCATCCTTCTCTTGCTTCTTCTTATAAATATGGAATACAAGAGTACAGAAATCACTAATTAGAGTAGGGATTGGACTTTGGTTTATCATCAAGTGCTAGACCAGGGTCCAATGACAGACCAGAGGTAATTTAGTAAAATGTTTGATTTTATGACTACCCAGTAATCACTGGATTATTTGAGACTATAATGCAGAACTCAGTCACGTAACTAAGCAAATAATTTCTGAGACATTAATTAGTACCTCATATTTCTCTATTTAAAACCTTTTAATGGATCTAACTTCATCCTGCTCTCCAACAGCAGATAATAATAATAATAATAGGCAAAAACTTCAATGGTCAAGGCTCAAGCACCTTTCACTATTTTAGTAATTTTATTTTCAAAACTTGTACACCATCCACATCTATAATACACATTTCACATATGAGTGTCTTTTAAGTTTCATTACTAATGCAAGCATTTAGAAATGCCTTATAAAAACTGTTACAAGAAATGCTGGTCCTGCTTATCTAGGAAATTTTCTATTTTCTTTAGAAAGCCAGACTTTTCTCATGGCACATATGGAAAATGGATTATGAAAACCAAGTGTATCTGATTTGAAGGAAGGAAAGAAAAGTGGGCTACCACCTGTATAGTGTACAGTGAATATACAAAATGAATGTAAAGATGTTTTATTTTCTCTACTGTACCTCTTTTGTCTCTCTTTTAACATTGTGCAGGCTCTCCAGAACATAGCTGTAAACCAGTGCACAACACTGCAGGCTTCCCAACTTTGAGAATTGCAATAAGAGACAAGGGAGAACATTTGCAATATAAACCAGAGTTCATTCAGAGATGAACTGCTATAATTCTCTCACGCTCTTTATTACTTTTCTTGTCTTACCATTACTTTGAATTGTAATGTTGTCTAAATATTTTTTTTTGAAAAAAAGAATACTGGCAAATACTCCATGACATCAAAGCCAAATTTTATTCTTTGTCTAAAGGAGGCACTGCCATTCGTGTTACAAAGCTGTAAACTTTACAATAAAGATCTGAACTGACTAACGTTCTGCTGAGTACTTCATCTTTCTCTTTTACTTCCAAAAATTTTAACAAATTTTAACAACAAATTCTCAGCTGGCTTTGCTCTTCCATTTTATTTTACAATACTCACTTAGGCACAGTGCCACTGTAACATAATGTCTCTTAGAGAACATATGCCTTATAATTGCACTATTTTATCCACAATTTTAGCTTCAATAAACTCAAAATGAGCCTGGAATGGCATGCTCAGCCACAGTAGCTTACTGCACTTTATTTTTTTCCAGTTTTCACCTGTGTAATTCAGAGAAGTGAAAAAGATGCGTTACTAAGGCAAATTTCAGCATTTTTATAAACTACTAAAATCAGGATCTAACCCATGTTTATTTGCAGAATTGCATTGACAGTACTTGATCAAATTTAAGAACAGATCAAATTTCAAATGCTCTGAATAAGATGTTACTGAGGTAAAAAAATCTTTGAATTTAATATTCACATTTATTATTTTAAATTTATACTTTCTCAGGGTAGGAGACTTAACAGTGTGTGTGAAATCATTGTGCATCTTCAAAGCCTTTATCCATTTGTGCCTACATAGAAAGGACAACAACAAACAGATTGATCTGTTCATTAAAAATTCATCTCGATACATTTACAGATGGTTGTTAGACTTTTGCATCACAAATGACATAGTGAAAATTTTAATTCCTAATCTATGGTGAAGCAACAATAATGCCAACACAAGCTGAGCCAGTAAGAATATTGTAGTCAAATGGCTAGAAATGTGTATTAATTTGATTATATTAAAAAAATTATATGCATGACCCTTAGTCACATTTATAAATAATTCTTCACCTATATGGCAGAAGAAAACTAAACAAAAACACTCAAAAAAACCCCAAAACCCCCAAACAAACAAAACAAAACAACCAAACAAAACTAAAACAAACCAAAAAATCCAAACAAACAAAGAAAAAAAATCAAACCAAGAGATTTTTTTTATTTTTTTTTGATAAATGCTGGGTTTGTTTTTTTTTTTTAATTTACATGAGTATGGAAACCAGGACACTAAAGAAAAGGTCTTAAGACAGGTAGCTTACTATTTTGTGAGTAAACTGGGATATGTAATTTCACAGAATCAGAGTATCACAATAACCCAGAATCACACAATGTTTTCCTTAAGAAACTACATTAGTAAAATATATGACTCGATTAAATTCACCTCTTAGTTTCTCAACCTGAGATTCTGTGAATTGTTCTCTCCATCTGTAAGCAATTATAGAACCACCACTGGTTCTCTGAACTATCAAATACAAGTACTGTTAACCTTATCTCAAATGAACAGTATCAATGTAGGAACTACTTGAGAAAACTTTCTATGATTAGATAGGGTACTAACTTCGGTATGAAACTGTGTATAAATCTGCAAAATTCTTTAGGGCTCTGATATCACCAAAAGTAATTATATATGTCAAGATAAACTCAAAAATGCAAAATCTCTTTTGAGCATATTAACTGAATCTCTACTTCAATAATAAGACACTACTGAGTAAATATTCAGATAATTGCTACACTTAAATCTAGTACACTTGAATTCAGATTCATTTTCAGAGACATAGTGAAGCAAGTGCTTTTTTATATTTAGCATCTCTGTTCAATATAGTGGATCTCCTTACTCCATCTCTGTATCACAGGACCTTTTACTGAGTCCAGTCCAGTGGTAAATCACTCTAAGTGCCTATAATGTTGCAAAATGTTCTTATTGAGGAACTGAACCATACAAGTCTTAGGGTCTGAATATCTGAAAACAAACCCAGAATTTTCTCCCTCCATCTAACATCTAAAATTGATACTCTTTTAAGCCCAACTAGGGGCCACCCTTAACATTACTTGTCATACAGCTCTGCTTCACTAGTGATCATACTCTATAATGGAATATATAGGAACCACAGGCAAAAGTATAGTATTAGCACTAGAATTTAAACAAAACTGGAAATAATGATGACCAAAAATTAAATATAAAGAATTAGTTGTACAATGTTATGACTGAGTGTTACTGTTAGGACCTCTTAAATTTTGTTAATATCAACTAGAAGATTCCTTGACTTGGCTAGTCTTTTTCAAATAAGTATTATAGATCTTTAATACCATTACCCGCATTACAAAGAAAACATAATATTTACTTCTTTAAATACTTTTCAGCTTCTTGAAATCATTCTTTAATTGTCTAAATACTGATGTTCACAACTTGAAAGTATAAAACAGATCAACTTACAATAAACACAAAAAACCATCCACTACAGTTTCTGGCTGACTGTAGCCATTTCTCATTATAACCTTTCCAACTTAATACCAGATGCAGTCAGACTTTTACAGAGCTTTTCACTCATGACTATATCATTCAACATTTACTTCTAAATTTTAAATCCCATTCAACATTGCATGTCATTTCAGTTCATTTGTATATTGTCTAGTTTTATATATTTCCTTTAAAAAGAACTCAGAAGTAATTCCTGCCACATAGTCACAATTATTACTCTGTCACTTCAATAACATTATTGCATATAGAAAACACAAAAAGTATCTATAAACATAAATAGTTGCAATATCGTGCTTTCTAAGTAAATTGGATAAGGGAACATTTAATTCACACTGTAAATTCCAGATTACAGTTTGAGCAAAACATACTAATGCCATCTAGGAAAAGCTGTTCTGTTTCTTTGTTCTTCATTGAGTTTTTTTCTAATCTTGAAATTTCTGAAACCTACCCTTTTGAACATATGGGTAACCAAGGAAATAACACCACAGAAGTCAATAGAAAGACAATAGAGGTTTTTGAATCAGTCCTCTTGTTGGCCTAGAAATATAAAAATACCCCTATAGAGTACAGAAGAATTCCTCAACGTTTTGGAAAAAGTGAAATGTGCCTTCCTATTTTATATCATTTTAAGTTGCACATTCAAATTGCAACTTATATCTTAAAAACTCAAATCAAATATACTTCGCATACGTATTAAACAAATGCCACCTCATCTATCTAAAGAGGTACAGGGTGCAAGGGAACAAGATTTGAGGAGGTATATGAGGTTAAAAAATTTTTGACTATTTTAACATTTAAAAGAGTTATCACTGGTAAATACAAAAGGCATTTCCCAGGAAGTATATATTACAGCAGATGTGTAGAAGTAGTTACATGATGCATATTTTAATACCAGTATATCATTAGAGGCTGACATAAAATTCAATGTCAAATCTGATGTAGAAATAATTTCTAGCCCCTAAGGCCCAGGAATTGCAGTGTCACTGCAGAAGGAAGCCTCAAAGAAGGGCCTAAGAAACATTGGAATGGTCAATTAATCTTCTTACTATCAAAACAACTGTAATTTTCATATGAAGATACAATCAAGCTGATATTTATATTTTATCTGATGAATTTCTGGGGTTTTTTTTGGTGAGTTGTTTTGTTTTTTGGGGGGGGGTGTTTGTGTTTTTTTTTTTGTTTCGGGGTTTTTTTTTGTTTGGTTTGGTTGTTTTTTGGGGGGTTGTTTTTTTGGTTAGTTGTTTTTTTCTTTTTCTTTTTCTTTTTCTTTTCCAGAATTATCTGGACAAGGAATATACAAGTGATACATTCCAGTTCCAAAGCATACAGGAATTCCCAGCATGTTTTATGTATTTTAGCGCATGACTATTTCTAGACAAATTGGGCACTACACAGTCAGTGGTACAATAAAGAAAATAGTAAACTGCACTGCAAAATTTTAGGATGGAAAAGGAACGATAATTTCAATAGATTGAATAAAACAGTCTCCAAACTTTACTTTCACATGGCTGCTGATGGCTTTTTCCCCATTTGTGTCTGTGCAGTCTATTTGAAAATCTACCAGCAGCTTCCTGGGATGACAATTTTTTCCACTATGTAAATACATACACTCATACCTGCATAGAGTACCTTAAACAATGCTTGCTTCTATTGTTTGGACATATAACCATTATTTTGCAGTAAAAATAATGAATAACATCACTGACCAAAGTTTATTTCTCTCTCTCTAGAAATCTTATTCCTTACATATCAACCTGCAATATTTTGATATGGTTTTATCACACCTTCATGAGTACAATGAGATTGGAATTAAATTTCCATTTTATTTATCTCATTTCAATCCATTTTTATAACTTTGTCTTCATTCACTTGCAATAAGCTATTGATTTTCTTTGACAGCAACATCGTAATGCAGATTGCAAAATATTTCTGAAATTACTCCTAAACTTTCTTACACCTTATGAATTGTCTATTTGTTCAGTTTTGCCTCTATAAACTATTGTTAACCTGTGCTGCTGCCAAAGTTGTGATTGCAGCACAGATAGAAAATAGAGCTGTAATCTGACTACTCAAAGAAATGGAACAGCAGTTGCAAAGACATCTGCTATTGAATATGTAACCAGTGATTACATTCCTATCTTTAAACAAACTAGTGAGATTAAAGCTAACTCATGTATGGATACATGTGCTGCAATCACACTTCTGGATTTCACTACAGAGGTAGCCTGAGGAACTGCAGTTGACTAGAAAGAAATCCCATACAGGAGAGAAACAAGCACAAAGAAAGAGAAAAATTAAAAAACACAAAGAGAAAAATTAAAGGAGGGAAAATCTATATTGGAAAATCAACACTTCGTACAATCAATCATTAGATCACTGAATAAAAATAAAAGGAGTTGATTAAAATGAACTAAAACCATTGATCAAAAAAAAATTATCATAAAAGATTGTCAAAGTATGGACATTGCTTGAAGTAGCAAGCTTGAGTATCTTCATCTTTTCTAACTTGCTGCATGAAGTCTTAGTTCACATTTTGTTTTCCTCAAAACTAGCTTGTGTGTTCTTAACAGTCTTGTCATGCTGGTTAACATGAAAAAAACTATTAACTCTCTTCTCTTGTACAGGTCAGTAGACTATATGGGAATTTGACCTTAATATATCGGTTTCTTATGGCAGTGAGAAGAGGGAAATATTTTGTGCCAGGAAAAGTATTACAAATAGAATTCTTACCTCACTCCAAGACACCAGTTTGATTATTTTGGTTGACTGCTTTGTATTGAGGTTGGACACCAGTAATACAGTAGCAGTGGAGGTTGTTCATACATCCAAAAACTTCCAGACCTACACTTGTAAGGTGGCGTGTGTAATATAAGGTAACCATAAATATTCAAACAAGTGACAGTATTTCAGTATTCCTCTTTTTAACTTTGAAACATTTTGTTGTTTGGAAAGAAAAAAAAAAAAAAAAAAAAGCTGTACTCAGATAATTCACTGCAAACTTCAGTTTATTTCATTTTCTAAAATGAAAATGATCTAGATTTAGGTTTGTATTAGATTTTTATCCTTTTATGTATTTCATACAATTAGCAGAAAACATTATGTATTGACAGATCTCCCCATTGCTCCATTTATATATGGGAAATTTAAATGTTTCTGCCATAATATAAACTAATTTCATAAAGCTTGTAGAAATGGGAAGACTGACCTCTAGAGATCATGTGATTCATTGAACTCAATCAGAATCAAGTTTAGCTACACATCTAAAGTTTTAGCAGAGCAGTATCTCCTTTCTTATTTTCTCCCACATATTGCAGCCCCAAACTTAATACATTTCATGTGAGATGCTAGAATCCTTTCCTCTGCAAATACTTCCCTCTTTTAACACAAAGATAGTATGCAATGGTTCACTTAGGTGACACTCAGCAATGATACAAATCACCATCCTCACAATAGCTTTGCATGGGAAAAAAGAATCTGTAAATGATAAAATAATTTATCAAGGTCACCAAAATTACGTATACACAATTGTTTTAAAGTCAGCTGTCATATCTCATACTTATAGTCACTTGCCTATGACACTGACCTAAAGTGCCCATTTCCTCATTGCTTTCACTATGGTAACTGCAAAACTTTGTTTCATGGGAAATAAAACTGACAGCCTTCAGTGTGATGCATGCAGTTATAATATAGATGCTTCATTGATTCAAAATGCAATTCCTTCATCTTTTCAGATGCTAGTTTATTCAACATAGCAAATACAAATAAGCTTTTTCCATTAAGAATTATGGTGTTTATTAACTTTCTGAATATTCAGATGCCAGTGGTATTTCCATTTGGGAGTAGAATATTAATTAATAATATTAAAATATTAAATATTAAATAATATTAAAAATATTAAGTAATAATCTGTATGATGAAGCTAGACAAAACAAGTTATTGTCCTGGTTCCCCTCTGCCCTTCCTATTTAAAATACTCAGAGCAATTTAAAAAATTTTTATTTTCACAGTATGTGAAAAACTTCCTTGTAGGAAAGTATATTCAAGTTCATTTATTTGCATTCACATATATATGTCATTCTCCAGTGTTCCTGAAAGCAGCCAATACCAGATGTTCAAAGATTCATACAAAATGAGACCACACACTGAACTGAACTGCCCAGGTGACTGATCTTATTTATTTATCTTCTGAAAGTCTGCTGTCTGGCAATAGTGCTTTAAATAAATAAATATAGGAAACATACTTCATCTAACATTAAATGCTTTCCTGGATCAACTGAGATCAGTAAAAGACATGCTTTTGTTAAAACATTCAGTTATTTCCTCCTCTTTCTCCATGAAATTCCCTTTTGTAAGGAAAACTGCCTTCACCATTGCACCCATGAACTAGCCATTCTTTCAGAACAAGGATATCAGAAACGGAAAGAAGAGATGCTTCATGCACAATATAACCAGACAAAATACCATCCAAAACCTGCTGAAATAAACCCCAAATTAAATCAGATTATTGTCTTACTCTAGCCTGAGAATGGTCAAAAATTACTTCTCTGTCAGAGCCTAGAATAACAATTATGTCATCTAATATTGAATTTGTCCCAGAAAGTGTGTCCTCACAAATGGTTTCCATGGCTGCAGTAGCTCAAGTGAATAAGGTTATATACATCAGCAGAAGAGACAGATGTAATTGCAGTTAATTGTCATGGAAGGACCCAGTTTGTTATCTGTAAACATGACATTATATAAGATGAATTTGACACCTGATTCAACAAAACATCTGAAGATGTAAAGCAGATGGGAAGCAGATGCTTTTTCATCTCCACACCTGACACCCTGCTCCAGTCCATGACTGTTTCTCCATTTCCAAGGGAGAAAAGAGCAGAATAACAGGTTGACATTTCTCCAGGGAGATTATTTTACAGGGAAAAATAAAATACATATTCTTTACCAAAAAGCCACCACTTCTCTTTTCCTCCTTGTGCAATTCTCGGGTCTTA
>JANHFX010011296.1:24595-35355 GCA_027560015.1 Chloroceryle amazona | reverse complement strand
TCCACCTCAACATGAGGAAAAACTTCTTCACTGTGAGGGTGACAGAGCCCTGGAACAGGCTGCCCAGGGAGGCTGTGGAGTCTCCTTCCCTAGAGACTTTCAAGACCTGCCTGGATCTGTTCCTGTGTGGCCTGCCTTAGGTGTTTCTGCATTGCTAAGGGGGTTGGACATCATGATCTCCAGATAAATGTACAGTTCATGCAATCACTCAAATAAGCAATCATTTTTATTTATTTAAGTTTTAAACATTGGTCATCAGGGGTCAAACAAATGTCTAGCTTTACATCTCAGTGATGTGCAAGCTTAAATGTGGATTAATCCAATGAATATTAGCAAGATACATGAAAGTGAAGGAAGGTCTATTCAAAAGGGTTTGTAATGATAGGACAAGAAGCAATGGTTTTAAGTCAGGAAAGGATAGGTTTAAACTAGACATTAGAAAAAGGTTCTTTAGTATAAATGAGATAGACCACTGGAATGGGCTGCCCAGACAGGTGGTGGAGGCCCCATCCCTGGAGTCATTCAAGGTCAGGCTTGATGGGGCTCTGAGCAACCTGCCCTAGGTAGAGATGTCCCTACTTGTGTAGGGAGCTTGGGCTAGATGACCTCTAGAGGTCGCTTCCTGCCTAAAACATTCAATGATTCTATGATTCTATAAGGTAGAATTATTAAGGCCAGAATTTTTAGTAGTGGATGTCTGTAGGCTAAATGATATCTAATTAAATTGGTACAGGCTATTGTATTAAAAGATAATTGAATTCCTAGAATGTTCCACACAAATATAACATATTAACATTAATGCAATTGCATAGCTAATGGCATAATGATTTTTTTCTTTTTCGTGGTTCATTATTTTGCACCAGGTTTTCATATATTCTCAGTTTCTAAAATGTTTCACTACTGACTTATGCTGTAGAATATATTTCGACAGAAATATTCACCAAATGAACTTGAAACACACAGCTGTGACATCAGTTGCTGCATTTAAACACTGTCTAGCTTTGTTGGGACATGGAGAAAGGAAAACACCTATGTCAGTCAAATGGATGTATGCCTTCTTAATAATCCTTTGCCTTTTTAAATGTATCATATGATTATGTTAAAAATGAAGTTGTACTGATTCAGCTGGGCAATAGTTGCTACACCATCATATGATTATGTTAAAAATGAAGTTGTACTGATTCAGCTGGGCAATAGTTGCTACACCGCAGAAAATGACAAGTTTCTCTGACACGTAAAGGATCACTGTACAGTTTAGGAAAAGTTAATCCTAACTATAGACCAATTCTCTATTCAAGGCAGAGAACTGTGTTTTCACTGAGAGGCAGCTGAAATGCTAACCTGTCTCCAAGAACCAAAATGAACTATCTAGGCAGATGAAGGACTCTACAATATTTAAGATTTAAAGAGTCTCATGCTCATTTCTTCAATTAACCTACAGAAACAATGAACTCAGGTGATAAGGAAGGAATAAAGTGTGGAACCTTTTCCTAGTCTACCACTAATTTGTACTGATAAGTCATTTTCCTTTCTGAATTTATATTCCTACCTCTTAATGTATTTTCATTGCACAAACAGGAGACATTCACTAACAATGTATAAACAAAAGGATGTCCTGTCAAAGACAGTTCTGTCTCTTCAGTAGGAATCCTGATATGGGGTAGAGTGTGTTTTGGTGCTGTATGTTTCTCTCTCACATTTCTTGTTTTTTACTTTGACAACTGCAGCCACATCCTCAAATGTGCAATATGGATGCTAAAGAGGAGACAATGTAACTGTGTATAAATTTGGATTCTGAAACAGATTTATTCTGTCATTCATAAGCAATTATCAGGAAAAGGTAACAGTCAATGAATTTATATCTGGTTTCTACTGTCTTTTAAAAAGGGTGGTAAAAGGCAAAAAGAAAGGAAAACAAAAACTTTACGTCAGAATCAGAAAATATAAAGTTGTCGTACAAGCAGATTAATTTTATCTCAGTAAACACCAGTACAAGCCTTCTTACAACTACTCTTTTTCCAAGTTCAGCAGTTTTTCAGGTCATCTTTCCTTTTGCAAGTATTATTCATTGTTTTTTCTCTATTTCATTCATCATAAACTGCTGGTATACTCTTCATATAATATTTACAACCTAATTATCAAGATGTACTTCCAAGTAACTAGGATTCCTCTGGCCATTTACTCATTCTCAAAAAAAAACTCTGTCCTTCTCACTCCCACTTCACCCTTGCATGAAGACTTTTAAAGAGCTCCACAAAGCTGTCTTAACCTATTTCTATAGCTTCCCGTCCTTGCAACAATACCTACAGGAAAAGCAAAGCTCTTGCTTTGCTAATATTACTGCTCTTGAATATGAAGAGTATTGTCCCATTTTTCCTGGTACATACAACTCAAAGTGAAATTAGATTTGGTTCATACAAGTAGAACAAAACCAGATTGTATTTATCTCCTTACTGTCAGTATGACCACAACCTAATCTGCTTAGACTAGTTTCATTGACCCCAGTTGTGGACATGGATGTATAGAAAGAGCTGATCACGCAGTACCTAAGGCAGTCTGAACCTGGCAGAGTTAGGAAGTGCCATGTTTCTGTTGTTCCATTGCCTCCAGATGTGCCTTGCAATCATAAATAAAGGACTGTAGTAACTCCTGGACATTTTCTGGATTCAGTTTGCCTTCTACTTCATCATTCTTCATCAGTTCTTGAGCATAAAAGAGATGCTTGATTTCTTGACATGACGATAACAGAACAAATTTACCAGCATATTTTTCTGGGGTTTAAGATGCATGTTTGATATCTCTTGACCAACTTAAAAGAATACTTTTAACGTAATAATTTTTATAGGATTAAACATATTTCTTATGTGTTCCACATATAAATAAATTCAGGAGGACAGAATGAGTATTTGTTTCTGCAGAATAACAGAAGTTGCTAATAGATTGAAGATTATTGCTATTGTTAAAAGCAGACAGAGGGCTATGTAAATGTCAGTCTCAAAAGGGAGAAGCTGGTTTAGTAAACAGGCCTCATGAAAATCTTAAAAACTTACCTTAGGTTCATAAGTGTGCTTCACTTCTCTTTTCAGGACAACTGCTAGCCTTTACAATTCATGGGTGATCATCAGTTCATGCCAGCCATGACCAAAGACACAAGCTCCACAGCAAAAATGCTCTTCTCATCCTTGCCCCACCTGAAGATGCACCTAAAGGAATGAGGTGGTCAGTCTCTTTCATAACCTCCTAAATAAGGTTATTCTGTGGGGAAACAAACAACACAGACCTGCCTGGCCATAAGGATTGCTCTGCCAAGACACAGAGGGGATAGGTGTTTTGCTCCATTTTTTTCAGAACAGTCTGCTCCTGTTCAGAGTAAGACATTACTCAGTCTTCCAGAGTGGTACATAGTGAGAGGCTCAGGCACCAGCTGAACCTCCATGTGGGCAGGGAACTTAGGGGTGGGACCCCATGGTGCAGAAACACTTGGGCTATCTTGCTATCATCTTAACCAGTGCTGGATTACCCAGTCCAATGCAAAACATGATATAAGTCTCAGTTTCTAGTTTCCCAGTCCATTTAAATAACTCTACACAATAAAAAGTCTTTCAGTCTTTTTGTTCCAGAGCTGTGAATAAGGAAATCAAGTAGTGGCATTGTTTCACATATGTATATAAATACAGATGCAATAAATCTCTCAGTAGTCAATTACTTGAACTAGAAGTAACTGTTGTTACTCTTAGGCATCCTAAAATGAAGCTGAATGGTAACAATCAGTTTGGTTCATGTCTCCCAGATAGAATAATTGCATAACATATTTCAGCATTGCTTGGAGGTAAAGAGTAAGATAGAATATCTTGTTTAACTTCATCTAAACCACAGTCCACCTCCAAGATATTTAAGTACTGTTAAGCTCTTTTTACTGTTTCTAGCTTACAGAATATCCTTTATGTTCTGAATATTTCTTAATAGGTGTCATCAGCCCCACTGAACTATGATGTTAGGCTGAAATACTAACTCTGGAAGCCTGACTTGAGAAAGATGAAAAGCCATTAGTATTTCACAGGGCAAATCAGTGGGCAAAAACCTTTTATGCTTTCATGATGCAAACCACAGAATTCCTTAACATTGACTCTTTCACTTTGTACATTTCCCCATCCCCATTTTCTTTTTGTTCTGAGAGCTTATAAAGTCTCATATCTCAGCTCCCATCTCCTCTCCTATTTTCAGATAGATATGTGGAGGTAAAATTGTAGCCAATCATAAATGCTTTTAAAGGGTTCATGAAAGACTTACTCAGGTAAGCATATTTCTTTCTATGCTGTAGCTCACCAAACAAGTGCTTTGCATGCACCATTACTCTGAACCCTATATCTAAACCCACAGGACCTGTGCCTCTCTTGTTAAATCTTACTGGATATGAGTAGGGATCTTATCAGACTTCACCAATAGCTTTTCTGACCACCTTACACAGCACAAAAAGTTAATATTCTTCATCTGAAGCCTTGACGATTTATTGATTTTTAACAATTTTTTCTGTATCCATAATAAGACACTATTTTTAGAACATCATCAAAACAAACTTATGATTCTACCAGTGGCATGACACTAATACATGACTACTAGTAAACTGTTTCCTGAAGACTTCATTGTGGTTTTCTTTAAATATATGCAGGAAGGCAGATAAATTGACACAAATACTACTTTGTAAACAAATATATGTAATCATCATTCCTATACGTGGTTGTATTCTACTTAACTGTATACCTTTAAATACTTTTCTACCTGTATTAAGCACTAACTTATAATCTTTCATCCTTTTTGTTTCATTTGCACAATTTGTGTCTAATCAAGATTATCACAGAGATACTACAGGTATTAATATTTCTGCTACCTGAAAGATTATATTTGAATCCAAGAATTTCCATTGCAAAACTGCAAATGAAGATGGAAACTTACTGTTTGGATAATAAAAGATACCTCAATTATAAAACAGTAAAAACTGTCTACATCTTTCTTTAAATTAACCTTCTTTTTGACATCAAAGAAGGTATGTATGACTGTTATTCTTTTTCCAGTGAACAAAACTGAAACATTTTTTTATAGTCTGGTCATTTGCATATTCTGTGAATTCTCAAAAAAATGTGGTTAGACAAATTGATGTACTCATCACTTGCAGAGCACTTTTGGAAAACCCAGCCAGGATGGCTGGTTATGTTTTTGCTTTGCTTTCTTTCCTGAACAAGGACAGCAACACTATAGCTATAGAAACTGAGGCTAAATGACAGTTTTTTTCAAGGCAGTATCCCTCTGTTGACTGCACAGCAGGCACAGAAAGGGTACATTGCCAGAGGCCCCTTTTAATTGATGCAGTTAGGCATTAATTCTTTGCAATGGCTTTTCCCTCCTACAGCAGCCTCCCTTGGAACCAGCAGTCATGCCTTCAAGTCACCTCTCTATACAACATGGATGAACCTTCCAAATTTGCAGGTGTCCAATGTCAGTTCAAATACACATATTTAATCTTAGTTTAAATCAACAGGGGAAAATATAATATTTTTGGTGGTCAGCCAGTTCTGAAAGTTAATAATTTTTCATGATGGATGTGACTGTCAGCTCCAGAGTCAAAATTCTCACTAAGAAATCTCTTCTATTTAGGCTTACAAAATTAATATGCTAATTATAAATAAATGAAAAACTGTCATGAAGATATTAAATCTTCTTGAAGCAACAGGTAATAAATATCATCTTCTGGATATGAACTGTTGTTTCATTCATTTAAAGAAGTTTCAGCTGTGTGGATAGTACTGACAGTTTGGCTCTCGAATGTTTCAATAACTGCTGTATCACTGATCAAAGTTCTCAAAGAGAAAGTAAGCAGAAGGATCATATTGTGATAATGTGAATAATATTTTGCAGATCTGAGACAGCCTAGAAAGGTACTTCATCTCCAAAGTAGAAATGTAGAGCTAATTTCAAGATTTGCCTTTTTTACTGCCTGCTTCATCTCATTTTGTGCTATAGAGAGACAAAATCTGGATTATGGCTGAAAATAGATACATTGACGTCACTTACTTTTCAACTGTGAATCATAGAAATGATTGATGTTTAAGCATCTTAATAGTCAATTATTTGTCTTACATATTGCTCAGATAGAGCAAACCAAGAGCTTCAGCACGTTATACTTTTCATGCTTTCTGTTATTCACAGTGTGTATAATTTTCCATTCACTTTGTGTTTATTTTTCCTGTTTACTATAAAATATTGCAACTTGATATTATCTGTATATTACAGCTATACTGTTTCTGCAGCTAAGATAATGGAGAAGAACCACATGAACAGAAAATAGTTGTTTGAATTAATGAGCGACTGATCCAAAGAAAGTATCCACAGGTATTGCACTGTCTGCAAGATCATCTAATATCAGAAGAATGACTGAAGAAAATACTCAGAAACAACAGTCTGGAATGACACATCAGTATTTAATATTAACTAACTCTGCAAAATAAAGTTAAAAATAAATTAAAATTAGAGAAACAAAAGGAAAATATTTAACTCTTCTTGGACAAAGTCAACCTTTTTAGTGAAACTGTGGGGACAACCTTATAGTCTAAGAAATAATTCAGCACCTAACCCTTCAATGAATCCTTGGGTTTGTGTATTCAGACAAATATTTGGCAAAGGCTCTACTTCATATACATGCCTTTATTAATGAGAAAACAGAATATTGATTCTTCTGTATTAGTTTATCATTTAAATTTTTGTCATTGTTATTCTATTTTAAATGTTTCAATCATTTTGTGACATGATTTCGACATACAATTCTGCAGCACAAATAAGAAAGGACAAGCTGTAACATGAGAAGCTCAGAGGATTACTTTAAATCATCAGACACCTGAAGTACAGCTGTGCTGGCTTTGGCTAGGATAGTGTTAATTTTCACAAGGAGCTATGAGGGGCCATGTGTAGGTTAGCCAACCAAACCAGCCAATCATATATTTGACACCATATGGACATGTAGGTTTTCACCATAGCTTCAGCTTGCACCCAGAGCAGGGAAAATGTCTCAGGTACTGATAGAGCCTCACAGTTTATATTGCTTGCTGTATATATTGTTTCATTAGCATTATCATTGTTACCACTATTTCTTCTCTCTTTGTGGTTTTATTAAGCTGTCCTTATCTCAACCCATGTGGTTTTATCTTTTTCTCTTGATTCTTCTTACCATCTCACTGATAAGGGGTCTGTGTGTGGGGAGGTTGTTGGGGGCACAGTGGGTGAGCAGCTGCATGGTGTTTAGTTGCCAGCTGAGGTTAAACCACATGTACAACTTATACTGGAAAATACCTGCCTTACCTCATGGAGACATTCAAAGAAAGATGAGATTTCTTTGTCAAAATACATTAAATTCTTGTGTAAACACTTTCTTTTGGAGGTGGATATCCTTCAGTTCCAGATACTTTGTGGAGTTATTGGAAAAAAAATTGAATTAAGGTCACCTTAAGTCTGAGTGAAAGTACTCTGTACAGGGATGTGAAATGCTGCAGGTAACTGACATGAAAAGTAAAATAAGATAGTTATTCTTTGCACCATGTGAAGACACATCAACATTTTCCATCGCTATTTAATTCTTACTACTTCTTTGATGATCTGACAAATACAAATGTTGGCCAGGATCTCTCAGTTCAATAGCAGATATAAGCTTACATATTATATCTTCCCCTTCAAGAAAGCAAATTGGTATTTATTGGGATTATGTTGGTCCTGAGGTCCAGTACTGTCTGTGGGCCAAATATACCTATGAATGTAGTGTAGAGGTTATAGAGAATGAAAAGACAAAGTAAAAATATCACAGACTTCTGGAAGTTAATATTCCTCACAGAGAAAAAAAAAAAATATACATGGAATTAATCCTGAGACATCGTTGAAAGCTTTCACTCCACCCATGGCATTTGATTATACTGAAAATATAAAGGAAAAGCAGAAAAATTATAGCTAATAATTTGGTGAGGAAAAGTTGTATTCTTTTTTCTCTTTGATAAAATCATAACTTTCTTATAAGCAATGGTATCTTCTATACTCTATTTCAGGGAGCTTGGAGTTTGCAACATGAAACTTTCTCTGATCATGTCACAGGCTTGTTGTCACTGTAAATGAGCCAAGTGATTCTGTGTGCATGGAAGTCATGTCCAGATGTGAGAATGACAGTCTGCATACAGACCGGGATCTATCCAAGTTACCTTGGTAAATGACAGCATTTGGATAACATTATTCATAATTCATTAATTTATAAATTGCTCTAATTGTGTACTGAAATATTTCTATAAGCAAAAGTAGTAAACAGCAGGACTATGATTTTTAAAACTAATAGACTAATAATTGATAAACGTTATCATAAATATGTGATTGACTTTATCTTGAATTAAAAAAAAAAAAAGTAAGAATAAAACAAAATTCAAACTCTGGAAAAGTAGATCTACACATTTCTTAAAAACAGAAGCACAAAGAATTTTTAGACATCCCTGAAACCAGTGGGAAATTGGATAGCCAGGGACAAAATCAACAGGTTTCAATCAAGCAGAAGAGAATATCTAACACCTGCATTCCTGGCATGCTTATTTTATGACAGTTGTTTTATGCACCAAGCCCAAATACATACACAGGTTTGTCCTTCTTTGCACATATTTATCTAACTGTAGTTTACCTTCCAAAGGTATGGTATGTACTACTGATGTTTGTTGAGGTGTTTTTCTCCATGGAAACTGGAAACATAGGACATATGAGGTGTGATTTGTAAGCAGCTGAAGATGCCTCACTGAAGCTCTCCAAGTAGTCAATAGAGGTTAGATTTCTCAAAGATGGTACAGATCCTAGGAGAAGTAGGAGTACCATATCTATTTATCTCTATTGATTATAAAAGAAGCCAAAGGCAACTTGACTCCTGACTGCAACACTTCAATTAAATACGTATAGCTGGGCAGTTTAAATCCATATGCTGTTTCTTTCCCTGTGGTGCATGAAAAGATATTAGCCTTGAGCAATTTTAGCAATACATGACACTGAAAATGAAAGGTACAGGTCTTAATGCTCAATTCAGTCCTAAATTCCTTGTATAGGAGAAGAGCTAAAAAAAAAAAAGTGTATGTAACAGAAAAAAAGAAATAAGTAAAACAACAGATAGTGATCCTTAAAAATGAAATGCAGATTCCATATGTCTTATAACAAAATATTTGTCTAAATAAATATTTCAAATTTCTCTCATAAAACAGAAAAGACGTAATTAATGACCTTTCAGTTTTATATACATCCATTTTTACCTATCTGCAGGCAGACAAGCTGTTTTTCTGTTTCTGTTAGAGATCCTCACTCTAATTCCAAAGACGCAGTCATCCTCAGTGTTGAGATGGAATCCTCAGCAGAGTTAAGTTGTATATAGATTCAGTGAGGTATTGTCTTCATGTGCACTAAGCATTCCAAACCTCCTCAATTCAGAAGCATTAAAAAATAATTCAAATATTCTTACCCATTTTGATAATATTGAGTCCATTCACAAATGGACTCATAGCCTGGACAAGCATGTATATGCCTTCAGGAGCTGTTTTACTTAAAACTCACATTGCATTAAAGAGAATTTTTAATACATCATATTCTTCCAGAACCTTTAGCTTAATTTCCTCTTTATGACAGCATTCCTTACAAACTATCCAACTTTGTAAAATGCGTGTAGTGAATATGATAAAATGTGTGTATGTGTATAAAGAAATATGTTTTACATGTTTTTATATTACAAAAACATAAAATCAGCTCAAAATGTTTCATTTCAGCATTCTCAAAACTTTAAATTACTTGTTTGCTTTGGTTTAAAAACTGTTTGGATGTGGTCTCTCTTGATCTAACACTGTGCTGTGGCTTCCTAAGTTGTTAGGTTCTTAGGAGGAACTGTAGCTCACACTGTTGTTGTCCTCCCTTTCCTGTCCATGGATGCCCCTTTGCCAGGAGATGGTGCCAGGGAGCGCTGTAAGAGCATAAAGTGGAACCAGTGTACAATGCACAGTGAGAAATCTTGGTCTATAGGAAAATATGACAATATAATAAGCTCAGGTTGAATAAATACAGATGGACTGTGAAACAACTTGAGAGGAGCTTAATTGACAGACTTTTTTTTTTTTTCTCTGTTATAGTTCTGTTTAGTTCCTTTTCTAATCACTAAGCCTCTCTGTCTTACTCCCTTTCTCTTCCCCTTTGGGGAGGGAGTGGGGTTAACAGAGAGTATCTTTTATAGGTCTAAGGAGCCATCCTGACCCTAAACTGTGACAAGATTTGAAGTATCTCAATGCTTTATTTACATATTCCTTTATCCTTTTTAATTAATAATAATTAAATTATCTCCTTGTTTGTTTTGGATTTTTTTCAGATTTTTTAAGACTCCTACTAAGGTTCCCAAATAAATGTCTAGAGTTCACCAGTTTGGTAACTCAGCTCTTCTCAAACTGTAGTTCTGTCTGAATAACTCTTGTTTCTTAATTAAGAGGTCTTTTGCAGGAATTGTGGAACAGCTGTACTATCTCTACATAGCCTGGGTCAAAGACTGTTATTTTAACAATGTTCTAAAATCTGCAGAAAATCAATGAACAGAGTGCCATACCAAAATCAACAGATAATAGTTCCATAGTACAGAAAATAAATTGCCATAGGCTGAGGTCAGCCCCTGACAAGGCAGAGCTGAGGAGGCTGCGGGTAGGGACTGTGTCCCGTGGTGATCAGGA
>JANHFX010011296.1:0-24212 GCA_027560015.1 Chloroceryle amazona | reverse complement strand
TGCTCTCACACAGCAAGTGCAGGTCAACCAGGTGATCAGGCCCAGCCAACATAGATTCAGGAAAGGCATGTGTGACCAACCTGACCTCCTTCTGTGACCAACCTGACCTCCTTCTGTGTCCATGTGACCCTCCTAGTGGATGGGGGAAAAGGTGTGGATATTTTCTACCTGAACTTTAGTAAAGCATTTGACACCATCTCCCACAACATTCTGCTGAAGAAGCTGGCAGCTCATGGCTTAGACAGGCATGTTCTTTGCTGGGGTAAAAATTGTCTGGATGGACAAGCCCAGAGAGTTGTGATAAACAGAGTTAAATCCAATTGGTGACCGGTCACAAGTGGTGTTCCCCACAGCTCAGTGCTGGGTCGAGTCCTGTTTAACATCTTTATCAATGATTTTGATGACGGGATTGAGTGTATCCTCATTAAATTCACATATGACATGAAATTAAACAGCAGTGTTGTTCTGCTTAGGGTAGGAAGGCTCTACAGAGAGATCTGGATAGGTTGGATCAATGGGCTGAGTTCAGTTGTGTGAGGTTTAGCAAGGCTAAATGTCAGGTCCCACCCTTCATTCACAACAACCCCCAGTGGTGCTATAGGTGTGGGGAAGAGTGGCTGGAAATCTGCTCAAAAGAAAAGGACCTGAGGATGTTGGTTGACAGCTGTATGAACATGAGCCAGCAGTGTGCCCAGGTGGCCAAGAAGGCCAAATACATCTTGCCCTGTATCAGAAATGGCATGGCCTAGCAGGAGTAGTGAAGTGATTGTTCCCCTGTACTCAGCACTGGTGAGACCATACCTAGAGTACTATGTGCAGTTTTTGGCACCACAGTCTGAGAAAGACAGTAAGGTGCTGGAGTGTGTACAGAGGTAGGCAATGAAGCTGTTGAGGTTTCTGGAGAACATTCCTTATTAGGAGAGTCTGAGGGAGCTGGGGTTGTTTAGTCTGAAGAAGATGAGGCTGAGGGGAGACCTTATCACCCTCTACAACTACCTGAAAGGAGGTTGCAGTGAAGCCAATGTTGTTCTCTTCTCCCTAGTAACTAAGAACAGGATAAGAGGAAATGGCCACAAGTTGCACCAGAGGAAGTTCAGATTAGATATTAGGATACTGATAGAGTGTTTGGGCATTGGAACAGGCTGTCCACAGAGCTGGTGGAGTCACTGTCCCTGGAGGTTTTCAAAAAATGGGTGGATGTGGTGCTTCAGGACATGGTGTAATAGTCATGGAGTTGATGAGTAGAAGGTTGGAGTTGATGATCTTGGAGGACTTTTCCAGCCTTAATGATTCTATGCTTCTAAGTGATCTGCTGCCTGTATTCTTTTGACCCAGTAAGACTTTTTTATTATTATTATTTTTTCTTTTAATTAGGGAACTGGGATAAAAAATCAATAATAGCTACTACTACACACCAAACATGAATATGAAGATTTCTGATGAGATTGGCAATCACTACAGTACTGCCAACACACTATTCCACATAAAATATTGTGAGTTTTGCTGTTTTCATAAAATATCCTGTGTTCTGAACAATTACCTTTCTGCTGTCTTCAGAGCTTCACCATTTACATTTTTCCCCTCCATAAAAAATGAATAGTGCTTAGTCTCTAGGCAACCTCTAAGACTGAAAGTTCCTATATCATTCACCTCTAGTTATTACTTTTTCCTCATCACCATACTTCTTAATGTTCTTTGTCTAATCAGATTTTATTTCCACCAAATTTTAATCGATTCTACTAGGTTAGAAGATCTCACTCTTTACCATACTTTTTCTCTTTACTCAGAAATATTGGTGGTGTCCTAATTATTATTAGAACAGTATGCATAAATTATTTTTTTCTTATTAGTTTTTCTCCTGCCAAGTAGTTCACAAATTGCTTTTTTGTTTTTAAAATGTCATTCTCAAATTTCAATAAAGAGAACACCACTCATTGTACTCAATTAAGAATTTATGAAAATTAATTTGCTTGATGGACATTTAACTGAGTGTCCATCTGCTTTTAGTCTCAGAGTATTAGGCAGTAAATTGTACTGATATTAATATGGCTAAGATCATGTTTGCTGATGTAAGATCACACAGTTACTGCTGAAAACAGGGTTTAGATGGATGGCTTGTATGGTGGAACACAAAGCAAAATTTCAGTTATTCATTAATTGTAATTATAACATTGTGACAGTATTGAAGGATGAGCAAAACACAAAAACAGCAAATATTCTGGATTTTGTGTAGTAACTCTCACAAGCAAAGCATTTCAGCATGTTTAAGAGCAAAAATATGTACTCTGTAAGCCACATGAAAGACATCATGCAGAAGAAACTCCTTGAGTACAGCCTTGAACACTGGACTTTCTTTTATTAAGAAAGAAAAACTTATCCTAGACAAAATAAATATATTATACTCTGGTTTTAGAAGTGTAACAGATGTTCAACACTACAACCATGAGGAATGAATATTTTTCTTTCACTGAACACTGATCACATCCAGTCAGTATTCCTATTCTCAACACTTTAACACACTAACAAAACAGAAAGTAGATACATTATCTGTTATCTAAATGAACTCTTCTCTCAGGTCATACATAATGTTAGTATACGCCTAAATAAGTATAACTGAAAAAAAAAAATGTAGAAGGCATTTTGAAATAACAAAGAAAAGTGTATTTCTAGGTATGTCTGTGGAGGAATCTTACCTTCAACAGTAAAGTTTCAAGTGTTTTGCTCTTATACATAGTAAGGGCAAGTCAGAAATTGAAATGTTCTGTCCTGCACAATGGATCTGTTGCCAAATCCACATTGGCATCTTATGTCAGATTTCTATAGAAATTAGTTGTAATTCTGCAGGTAGAAGAAGGAATAGTTATCTCCACTTCAGAGGGGAGAGCCACCCTCCAGGAAGACCACGACAGGATGAAGGAGTGGGCCATCAAGAACCTTACAAAGTTCAGTGGAGAAAAGTGTAAGGTCTTGCACCCGTGAATACCTCACTCAGGAATGCAGCTCAGACTGGGAGCCACCTGTCTGGAGAGCAGCCCTGGGGAAAGGGATCTGCGGGTCTTGGTGGGACAATAAGCTGAGTGAACAGTGTGCTGCAGTGGCAAAGAAAGCCAACAGGATGCTGGATTGCATTAACAAGGGCATCACCAGCAGAGATAAAGAAGTTCCTACTCTACTCAGTGCTGATCAGACCACACCTTGAGTACTGCATTCAGTTTTGGTTCCCACGTTACAAAAAAAATGTTGCATACAGGCTGGAGAGTGTTCAGAGAAGGGCCACAAGGATGATCAGAGGACTGGAAGACCTGCCATTTGAAGAAAGGCTGAGAAAACTGTTCATTCAGCCTTGAGAAGTCTTAGGGGGTACCTTATGTACCCGTACATAAAACGTGTCTACCAAGAAGATGAAGACTTCGTTTTTACAAGGATTCACATAGAAAAGACAAGGGGTAATGGGTACAGGTTACTCCTGGGGAGATTCCAACTGGACAATTGGATTCCAGAAGAAAATTTTTCACCGTAAGAACAATTAGACATTGGAATATTCTCCCAAGGGAAGCGGTGGATTCACTGGACAGTTTTAAGACTCAGATTGACAGGGTGCTGGGCCATGTCATTTAAACTATGTATATATATGGCTTACCTTAAATGGTTGGACTAGATGATCCTTCAGGTCCCTTCCAACCTGGTATTCTGTGATGGTTTGTTCTTTACTTTCGAATATAGAAAAGCACCCTACTTATGGAAGAAGGAGGTTGTACTTTTTCTGTACTGGATCTACTCTATAAACAGATGAGTAAGATAAAATATGTAAAAATGAAACAAAAATTAATAGAAATTAAGCCTTTAGGAATATTCTTTCAAACAGCCTGATTTTATGTTGTTTTTTTTAAAAGCCTGTAGTGGATAATTTAAAGGAAAACACAGAAAGCCACTAATTAATAACTTATAACTACTGCCAATTAAGTCATTTATTCTGTAAAAGGAGAATGACTCCTATAGTATATGTGCAGATATGAAAATAAACCTATAAATAGAGCAATATTATATTGTGCAGTATTATTTATAATTATCTTACTTATAATATACAATATAATTGGTTATAATTCCCATGGAAGTAAGCTCAATATTTTCTAAAGTACTTTTCCCAGAAATTTTATTAAAATAAGCTTTTTTATCAGACTAAAAAGTCACAGAATCATAGAATATCTCAAGTTGGAAGGGACCCTATTGAGTCCAATTCTGGGCTTCTTGTAGGGTTACCTAACACAAAACTGTACAACTAAGAGTGTTATCCAGGCACTTCTTGAAATCTGACTTCTCTGCGAAGCTTGTTCCGGTGACAGACATCCGTCTTAGTCAAGAACATTTTCCTAATGTCCAGTCTGAACTTTTGCTGATGCAGCTTCATTCCATTTTCTCTGTGCTACCACTGGTCACCAGAGAGAGGAGATCAGCAGCTTCCCTTGAGGAAGTTGTAGGCTGTGAGGAAGTCACCCCTCAGCTTTCTCTTCTCCAAGCTGAACAAATCCATCTCAGTCGCACTCTGATGATTCCAATAGTTTCATGTCTACTTGGCACTGAGGTGCCCAAAACTGCGCACAGTACACAAAGTGGGGCCTCACCAGTGCAGTGTAGAGTGAGACAATCACCTCCTTTGACCAGCTAGCAATGCTGTGCTTGAAGAACCCATTGATACAGTTGGTCCTTGTGGCTGACAGGGAACCCTGTTGACTTGTATTAAACTTGTCATCAGCCCAAACTCCCCAATATCTTTCTGTGTCATTGCTGCCCAGCCTCTCATCCCCTAGTTTGTATATATTATCAGTATTACCTCATCCCAGGTAAAGAATCATGATCTTGATTTTGTTAAATTTCAGATGGTTGATAGCTATCCCTCTCCCTAGTTTATTCAGATCTCTTTGTAAGGCCTCTATACCCTGAAGGGAGTGCACAGCTCCTCCTGATTTAGTATCACTAGCAAATTTATGTAATGTACATTTGAGTCCTGACATCAGATCATTTATAAAAACATTAAAGAGCACTGTTCCTAAATTGGGCCCTAAAAATCTTATTAGTGACTCTCTGCCATCTCAATGTAACCCCATTTACTAAAGCTCTTTGAGCCTTATCTGTTAGCTCATTGTTCACACAGAATATTATGGATTGATCTAGCAGTTTGCTGGAGATTTTGTTCAGAAGGGCACTGTGAGAGACAGTATCCAAATCTGCTAAAATGCAAAACCACCACATCTACCAGCTTCCTTTGGTCAACTAGTGAGGTGACCTTGTCATAAAAGGAAATTAAGTTGGTTAGTCAGAACTCTCCCCTTGTGAACCTATGTTGGCTATAACCAATGACTGCTTTGTCTCTCAACTGTTTTTCAGTAACACCCAGAATAACCTTCTTCATAATTTTATCAGGCACTGAAGTGAATCTGACAGGCCTGTAATTACCAGGGTCTTCTTCTTATCCTTCTTGAAAATTGTGACCACATTTGCTAGTTTCCTGTCATCTGGAACCTCTCTAGACTGCCAAGACCATTGAAACACACTGCAAAGAGGTACTGCGATGATACTGACCCACTCTTTCACTACCCTGGGATGAACTCCATCAGGGCCCATAGATTTATATGGATCCAGCTGGAGCAGCAAATCTCAAACAAGTTCAGAGTTAGTTGGGAATTTATCAAGTCCCAGTTGTGTTCTCTGCTTTGTCTGCTTCCCTATTTTTATTTGTGAGATGACTGACCTCATCAAGTAAGAGATCAAGTTACTTCAACTTTTAACTTTCACTTTCCCCTTTGTTTTTGACATCTGTCTGGCTTTCATACTCTATTTTTGAAATTAAATTGACAATTTTACTGAATCATATTAATCTGTGATTGAACTTGGAACTGTCTCACCAAAGTACTATAAAGTACTGTAACTGATGTGAAAGCTGACTTCTGTCACAGCTTCTCTACACGAAAAGCCAGTCTCATGATATTATCAAGAAAAATAAATGTTGAGTACCTTTGTTTGTATACTACAGAAAGATGTTATTTAAATGTAAAAACATACTTTCATCCTGGCTGCCAAACCCACCTCATACTGACCCTGACTAGTTACATAGAAAATTATGTCCTTTCATCTGAAATTTAGAGACTAATGTTTACAAACCTTTGCCTGAAAACTGACTATCTCATAATGTTATCTAAGTTTGTAGTAAATAAAGTACCTTCAGGGCAGGAATGCACAGTATAAGTAACAATTCTACCTCATTATTCTCAATAATTTTAGAAAAATATGAATTTGACAGGCATACTAATTCCTCCTGGAAAGTAGGTTTGGATAACATAGATTACAGAGCACTAAAAAAGCTGCTTCAGTTTTCCTTTTAAGCCAAATCCAGAATAAAAGCAGTCATTTACAGGTCACAGCAATCAAGTTGCATCAAAAACATGCAGGAATATTGACATATTGACAGCTGCATTAACTTTGCTTGTTTCCTTTTCTGTCTCTGAAGAGAAATGACATTTAGGGTTGGCAAGTAGCTAAACAATTTACTTTGAAACCCTCTTATGGACTGAGTTAGTTAGAATGATTTCAACAGATTACTGAGAGGACTTCTCTTTAATCTGCAGGTAAGGACAGATTGAAATTTGTAAAATAAGAGACACTGTAATGGTTAGAAATCATGACAAATGACGTGCTTAAGAATTAAACACATAACAAAAGATGCATAACAGACTGTAAGTACATCTTGTACATGTCTTAAACACTACTTCGGAAGTTAAAATCGGTTCTTATGTGCTCTATCTGGATCTCAGTGATTTTTCAGTACTTAATATGAAAACTGAATGACAGAATAGTTTGTCTAGGAAGCTATCTCTGAGAATAAAAGAAGTTTCAGGAAAATCAATAAGTCTTCAAGCTTATTTGAGAAAGATTTAAAATTGTGATCTTATTTGTTTATTGTTTGGGGGTTTTGGTGGGTTTTGGGTTTTGGTTTTGGTTTGTTTTGTTGTTTTTTTTTTCCATATTCTAACTAAGATCAATAATGACTAGAAGCTATGGAAATGATAGAAGTTGGCATTTCTATGAATGAATGAGTGGAGAAAATAAACATCTCACTCTAGCTGATAAAGTCACATACCTAAGTCCTTTCTTTTTACTTTGATATTATAGGGAATATCAAACTGTAACAAAATAGTTTTGGTTTTGGTTTTGTTCAAGGAAAAAAAATGCATAAGAAATCATAGTGTGTTGTGTGAGGATCCTCTACAGATCATTTCCCAAAGGTTCCAGTGTCTCTCCATAACTCAGGAAGGGCTTAATAATCTGACAGAGGACTGAGCCTGAACTGAATTCATAGTTTCAGGAAGGCTGAAGGAGTCACATTAGCTATAATTTGTCTATCCCACAAATATTGTTCTTCTTCTGTCAATTTTCCTAATGTTTCTCTGTATTTTTCCCTTCCTTTCTACAGATTACTTTGTTCACCTATAAACTTTTACATATTCAGAAAGAAAGCAGGCCCAGCATTAAAATACAAATTTTAAAAAAGTAAAGTTTTGTCTAGAACTAAGGCCTACCTTGGAAAGGCTACCTTACATTAAAGAAGCCACTCCCTACTATTTTGAAACTAGACCCTCTTTGTTCAGCATCTAGAAAATCAGAAAACCAGAATGATAAGGAATTAAAGCATTAATGCAAAACTAATATGTAAAAAAAAAAAAAAAAAGAGGGTGTTTTAGGAAATCTGTTTTTAGGAATATGAGTAGAGATTTAACTGTCATTCGTCTTGGAAGGAGAGAAGGAAAAGCTTTTAATAAATAAAATAATTATTCTTGAATGTTTTCTGTGTATTTACGTCATATGGTTAGAATGCTCTTAGCAGATAGGTACAGGTCTGTACCTCTGTACCTCTGCTGTATTTATCTGAGCAGACACATAGACACTATACAACTCTGTTGACTTGGAATGCAGCTTAAAGGGTAAAATCTAACCAGCAGTACCCAGTGAGAGTGCACATGAATTCAAAGAGAGAACAGCTCCACCATAAAAAAGCCCAAACATTTAAGAGTGTCATCCTTCTGAAATGATCCTTAATGCTACAAAAAGGTAACTGTAAGTGTGCTTTGCTGTATTGTGCTTCAGAAGGGAGTCCAGGAGCTTCTGACTCTCAGTAGTGAGGTTCTGGGGAGAGGTCAGGTAAACGCCTTTGACAAGGACCTAGATGTGGGTCTGTTTTTAGCATTTTGACTAGTCTTCACAACTGAGACTGCAGGCACAAAGATGCCACACCAAGACATTCTTTTGTAGATCTTGCTATAGGGGCATTCAGGTATGTAGGTATGTGTACTCACATATAGATATTAACATATATTATATCATACTCTGAGTTATGAAACTTAGAAGAAAAAGATAAATTTACCATTCTGCAGTATAAGCATAGAGGAAGAAATATAATACTTTACACTTTTAACAGGACTCAGCACAACCCTGTAAAGGCCAAAGAGATCAGGAGATCTATTGCAAAAGTCATCATGTCACTACTGCGATCTACAGAGAAAAACAGTGTCTCTTACTGTCAGTGTGGTTGATAGGTAGGTAAAGAACTGGTGCAATCTAGATGGCACAGAAGGGATAGCAAAAATATTTGCCATGGAAATACACGTTAAACCAACTATCATATAGGAAGTGGATATTCTCTCTTTCTGTATGACTGTGGTAATTCTTCTAATTCCATTTATTCAGCAATTGATGAGCTGCCCTTTTCACCTACAAAAATGTTGACTGTGCTGTATTTTGGCAACAGACTTATGGTTCAATGATATTGATAGATCCTGTTTATCTGAATTGAAGTCTAGTAACCATGATCCACTTTCTGTTCTTTTGACACTACTGTCTGTAAAGTTGATAAAGGTAATTAACAAATGGGTGCTGCTGTTTGCTCCACCAGAAAGCATACAAGAACCAAAGAATGAAATAGTAACATAGAACTAACCTGATCTACTTATATCAAACTATAATACTATTGCACATATTTAAGTAATTCATTCACTCATACGCATCCAGCTAATGTATTATTATAATGTTTTCAGTGTTCCTGAGATGATGTTTTCAAACACAAGTAACTTTGCAACACAAAATAAAGCCTGGTATTTGGGTCATTTCAGGATACTGAGTGAACAATGTGTTTAAGTGTTTTGCAGCTTTGTAAAATTTTCAGTTAATCTGATTAAGTAAAAACTACACACTTCCTAACTGAAGAATGATTTAACAGCACTGAAATTTGAGAAGGAAACATGTAAAAATCTACAATGGTTTCCAATTTCTATGTAAACATTAAATTAATATTTTATTGAGGTTTTTTTTAGAATAGTGTTGATATTCTAAAAAAAACCATACCAACATAGTCATATCTTAAATCCAATATTTCCAGCCTTTTAAAGGCTTTCTTTGTCATTGTCCAAGTCATAGATGAAGCTGTTAAATTTTGATGAGAAGGGAAAAAAAATTAAAAAGCAGCTATAATTAAAATCAATAAACCCATTTATTACTCTTTTTTTTTTCACTTTCTGTAACAAATAGGATTCTGAAATTCTAACTTAAAATAGAATATGGTAAAATTTTCCAGTAATTCAACAGTAGATTATTGATTTCAAATTGTTCAAATAACAGTGCTATGCTACTAACAAATTGTTTTAAATAACGGTAAATCAGAGACATTTGGGGCCTACAACTGGTAATGGGAATATAAGCTTTAAAAGCCCTTTGAATAATAGCATTATCTATGAAAATTATGTAAAGCTATGTTAAGAAAGAGGTAAATGACAGAAGAGCACAACATCTTAAAGGAAAAAAAAAAGACATCTTTAAACTGTGATTATATTAAAATACCTACTATGAATTTTTGGCTTTAGTAAGAATAGTAAATTTTATGAGAAAAATGTGAGAAAAAAGTCGGTTTTCCCTTTTTGGTTCTATATAGGTATATTTCTTTATTGTTTCAGCAATGGCTATAGGATATCAATGCGCCACAACAAAACTTCTGCTTTATGATACTAGCCAAGAATTTAAAAAAAAATATTACTTTTATTTTGTGATAGGACTGGGTATTTTCTAGACAGCATTTCAAAATTTCAAAGAAAATAACTCACAAAACAGTCAGATGAGGAAGGGGGCATAAGATGGACTTAATTTATAGCTTGACTTAACTTTCTCATGTAATGTTGGAGCACATATCTTATTCAGGCAGTGCTTAAATAGGGATCCACAAGCTCTTTAGATTTCTCATGAAATTTGCACCTGAATCAAATCTAGGAATGCTTTATCATGCTGTGGATCACCAGCACCACATAAGGAGCAAGGAGCAAGTATTAGGGCACACCTGAAAAATTCCAATTTAACAGGGATTTTTCTTTCAAAAAAACCCAAAGCAAAAAGCAAACCATGTAAAGGGAAACCAACATTGAGTTACAACTCACTTGCCACTTTCCTTTTGCCCAGATTTTTGGACTGCCTTACTCTAACCACCAAGTTCACCTTCCTTCTGAAAATGAAAGTTTGGAGACTGTTCAAACAGACACAACATGTCTGCTTAGTCACTGCCTTTTGTGCAATAAAGAAGGGGAAATGTTCCTGTTGAACCTATCAGAGGCCACTCACTACTTTCTCACCTTCATGGATCCTGGAGGTATAGCACTGTTAAAAAACAGAAGTGTATATTTAAAATCTCATGGTTTGGATGCATATTAGTTTATATGGGGTTTATGTCTGAACTCTGAAAGGTCTGAGTTGTATAATGAAAATGAACTTGCATTTCCACTTGTAGTCATTGTTTAAGCCTCTGTCAGAGAAAAAGAAGCTTTAGCCTCTCCACACTCGCGCTGCTTAAATTGCTAGATACATTAAGCTAATAAAATCACAGCCTGTTATTTAGATCCTCATCTGTGTTTGCTTTTAGATGACCTGTGTCCAGACCAAAGATCAGAGTGTGTATTTGGAGTCTATCACAAATCGGTGATATGCTCTGTGATGATGGTTTCCTATGCCACATGGTAGTTTTATACATGACAGATTATTAACATATCTGAATATTTTTAAGTGACATGCTTTTGTAGAGACTGCAGATTCACTAAACATTGCATAAAAGGCTTAATTTTCTAGAAAATAATTCTAAGGCATTTGTGTACTGTGAAAAACAGAAAGTAATTCTGTGTATTCTTCAAAACAGTGTGGATTATTCCTTCCCAGTTTCCAAATAAAGGAAATACATTATGAAGCAGAATAGTTGGTTAATTTTGTCGTGTTTTATTAGAATTCAGGAAACCTATTTGCTTTGTTTTCAAAATCAATAATACTCTGTTCTGTGTTCCATAATATTGGGAGAAAATCACCGTAATTTGTTGAATAAGTTTTTTATTAGCATGCAATGGAACTGCACCTGTTGGATTTGTTTTCATTTGTTTTTTTTCCCTTTAGACTCTGTGGTTGCAACAGTTAGGTAAAATGCCCACTAAATTAATTGGCAGAATTACATCAAGTAAGAGATATGACTGAAAATTTTACATTAAAAAGTAAAATTAAAGAGGAGATTATAATATAATTATTCCACAAATGTTAGCAAATTATCCTATGAGGTTAATATTAGGAAGACATCATCATCTGCTGAGAAGTTAAGAATGGTAGAACTAAGATGCTGAGAAGACCTTTAATTCCCACCTTGTATGTACACTATGACCTAGTCATTAATTATGTAAACATACAATGATTTTATTGAAAACAATGGCCTCACTCTGTGCACATGTGCTCAGTTCAAGTAGGATAGGGTTAATTTTCACCCAAAGATGAGAGAAGGCCACAGCCACGATAGACAACAGAACCAGCCAATGGGATACGTCATTCCATACTGATGTCATGTTATTTAAGGGAACAGGTTGGGCGGGGTGTGTCGATATTTAGGTGGTTTGGTTCATTTTACATCACTTCTTATACATTGTTCCATTACTATTATTGTTATTGTTGTTGTTTCTTCTTTTTTTCCATTACTCTATTAAATTCTCCGTATCTCAACACAAGTGGTTTTACTTTTTTTCTCTGAAATGAGAAATTACTGCGTTTTTGGAAAATCTCTTGCTGATATCTCTGATGTTAATTTTGACTGCTTCTAGTAAATGAGTGAAGTAGTTTCAAGTTAGATTATATATAATTTAATTTCTCTGATTTCAGCACAGAGATATACTTCTGAACTTTAATTATGATTTGAATTTGGAGTTAGGAATTTAACTTCACAATATATTTGATGTGTAGAGCACTATTAAAACTAAAAATATGGATTCCACTTTTTTAATTTCATATGAGTTTTGAGTTTTATTTCAGCTCACAACTTTTGCAGATCTTACTAGGTACCAGTAGGCAAACAAACTTTAAGTGCGAAGCAGCTACCATTACACAGGATTTGAAGGGGAAATATTGACATAAAACCAAGTTTTCCAATGACATTAATAAAGAAATCATGGAATCTTTTTTCCTTACTGAAGCCTCCCCCATGAAAAAGAAAGGGGAGGGGAAAAAGGGGAAGTGTTACTCTTTATACAATAATTAACTAGTGATTTATTCCTTAAGTCTCTGAATTTAAGCATTATAAGACTTCTACAACTATCTGACTTTATTTTTTTTAGCATGAGAAAAGGTAAATATCATGCATTAAACTAGTATTTCCCTATAATTTTCTTTTATGACAGGTTCATGTGCTGTTCAACAACTAGACAGGCAAACTGCATAACTTATAAAGCTAACAGAGAGGTTTGGGTTCAAAAAATAAGCTCTATATTTATTCTTTTTCTGATAAAATATGTTCTGGCTAACAAAAATGTGTTTGACCTGGAGGTTAAGGATATTTTTCTATCACATATAAGATTATTAATCTGCTTAAATTCATTAAGAATTGTTCATTTGAATAATCGAATGACAATTACTTTGTCAGAAACTCTGGCATAAAGCTTTGTCTCAGATATGAACAACTTGCAGAAGGGCTCTGAATAGTGTAGAACATACACCGATAAAATGACAATGTGTGTTTCAGAGTCTGGTCCAATTAACAACAGTCTTTTATATAAAAGTTAAAATTTCACAAAGGAGAAAACTTTTTTATTTATTTATAACACCACTAAATTTAAACATCTATGCTGGAAGAGCAATGGCTGTCATATATCTGGACTTCTGTAAGGCCTCTGACATGGTCCTCCCAGCATCTCGCTGGGGTTTGCATGAGATGACACATTAATGGTCCATTCCCACCCAAAACATTTTATGATGATATGATTGATTCTATGGCTCTACGATTTATTTTCTCTTAGACATAGATTTTCCTGTACAAACAACAAGAAAACAGAAACACTGACACCACCACCAATTTCAAAATACAAAATCTAGAAAAGAAAAACAAGTAAAAAATATCTCCCAGATTCATTACAAAGCAGAAAAAGCTTATATTAATCAAAAGCTTCAGCAAGGGTAATTGCTTTCTCAGTATCAGTGATTAACTGGGTCTTTGTGATCTATAGATTGTTCTCAGCTCATTGCTGACTAGAGAGAAAATTTCTTATATGTGATCCCCACTTCATCCCCTGTTGATGCTACATAAATAAAACTTGTTAAGTCCTTGGGTTGCTTTGAGCAAAGTGGTCTTCAAAAAAGCCCAAGATCTCATTCAGTACTAGCTCACAATTTTTCTTCTGATGACTCCTTCATCCAAAATGTCCTTTTGTTCCTTTCAAGGATTCAGTCAGGAGGTTCAAATGACTGTAGCAAACAATCCTTTCAGGGTTATTACTATATCAGATGATTTCCAATTTCCCTGTAAGAGCAGACTAAAACCTTCCTGAATACTCATGATATTCACTTTTTGCAAATCTTCATTACTATGGCTCTGATGAAAGCATCTGCAGAAGTCAAGAGAAAAAATAGAGATTATAGTTTCACATAGGGAATAAAACACAACTTATTGAACGGAAGATAAATTTCTCTTGATGACATTTTTAAACACAGTATATCCTTCTGAATAAAAATCTGAATTTGGCCAATTTGTGTGGTATTATCCTGAAGGACACTTCCTTAAAACATTGTAGAAAATGTAATTGAGAAAAAACTATTAAAGTGGCATGACCTTTGCAATATTTTCCTATTTCATAAAATATTCACTAAATTGATAGATAGCAGTTGTTATTTTTCCTTTGTAACCTTTATATAGATTTCTACTACCATAAGAAAAAGTACAGGTTTAAATACATGAAAACTCAGTGAGAACTCATAAACTATCAATTTCAATGAAACTCTAGAATATAGGAAAGAATTTATTTTATTTTTTTTAATAGATTTGGAACAACATTATGTATTTATTTTAATTTGGTCAAAGTGGAAAAAAACATTTATTTGCCTCCCACTAATGCACAGACCATGTCTCTTTTTTGTCTTTTTTCCATAACCATGAGCAACATAAGCTGCTGCATAGAAATGAGTAGAGATAGAATCATGGACAAATGTAGTCTTTCATTGACTTCAATCACAAAGTAATCACAGTGTAATACTTGCACATCATAACACAAGATTAAGAACTACTGTCTTCTGCTCCAAATAGCTAATACAATGAAAATAATTGGATGGAATGGGCTTTGTTAAATATTGTCTGTTCCTTTCTTTAGAATATTATGTTTTACATTTGTAATTCAATCCCTATTAATTTTCAGAAACTATTTCAATTACATTGATTAAAATAATTCTATAACCGGAAAATAAATATTTCAAATAAAATATTTAGATTTATATAGAAGAAATGCACTGACAAAACTTCTGTTATATATATATATGTAATTAATTATAAACATACATATATGCATGCACACACAAAGAGGTATTTGCTTTCACATATGTATATGTAATTCTTTAATAATAGATTGAAAGATCAATGAAGAGAGAGAATGAGAGATCTCAGTGAAGAGATTAAACATTCAATGTGGGACTTCTTTTAGCCAATGACCATGCACTATGTATAAGCTTCCCCATACAAAAAAAGATATTGACATGCCATGATGGTTGACAGCCCAGTGAGGGTCCATGAAAGTAGTTACAGGACTCAAGCATGTGGTGTATGGGAAGATGCTGAGAAAAATTGAATTATTCAGTCTTAAGGAAAGAAGGTTAAGGACGGAGTTTGTGTTAAATACCATAAAGATACCTGTGTCTAGGCAATGAATTGTACATTTTGACTGGGGGACTGGAATATTTCTTCAATTACTTTAATAAAGTCTTTCAGATTTCATTGTTGAATCACAAGAGACAAAATTCACTATTACGTCAGTCACGGATACAGTGCAGATATGAAATACTTTACATTTATTTCTAACATATTAGATATCTGTTATAATCCTGAAGAAACAGTGATCACCAAGCTGTGATCCTCTTGGTACAGAAATTTCAGACCCACAAGTAGATTAGGATTATAATTTTTCACCATATGAAAGTATTTATTTATAATCAAATATCAATTGTTATTCTAACTTCTCTGTCACCAGTTCCATATCACTTTAACAATGACATTTTGACATTTTCTAGTCTTCCCAGCTCTCAGAAGCCAAAGCCAACACCTCTGTATACATGGAGGGTCCACTCCAAAAAACTCAAGTGACTGCTCTTTAACTTGCCACTTTGTGTCCTGTCTGTGGTAATAGTTTTGTTAGTGGTTAAAGGAACCAGCCTTACAGTAGTATATAACAGAGCAACACAAAGTACCGTGTTATTCATCCTAATGGAGTCATATTCCTTTAGTATCAGATGTTTTCCTTTTCTTTGTAATAATTAATGTAATCCTGGCTCAAACACCAGTCTCATCTGCAACAGTTCTTTAACATTAATTAGTAAGCATTGATATGAATTAATACTCTTTAATACTGATGTACAGACAAATATTTACAATCAGTATACCTGGCAAAAAAAAAACTCTAGAAAAATAAAAATGTCATATCTGAGTTGGCTATAACAATTCATGAATCCTTGTCAACTTTAGGAACTTGATACATTCAAAAGACCTTTTTACTTTGACCTAAGACAATTATATTTCCAGCTGTTCAATTAGAACAGAAAACCAAATAGGTCAATATTTGCATGACAGTAATCTGCATAGCAAAATATATGCATAGCAGAACCATAAAATTACTTGCTCCTTGATTCAGAAATCTGCATAATTACATAACTTTTCCAGATTTTAGGTGCATTTCCTGTGATTATATGAGCTACAATATTCATTATCCTATGCTGCCCTTTTTTTCATCAAATCCCCTCTCAGTCTTCTCTTCTCTAGAAAAAAGAGCCCCAGGTGTCTCAGCCTTTCCTCATAAGGCTTGTGTTCCAGTCCCTTTGTAGCCCTCTGTTGGACTCACTCAAGTAGATGCCTGTCCCTCTTTTATTCCTTAATGCAAGCATATTTTGTAAATATGATGACATTATTAGAGATTATTAAATTAACTACAACACTGAAAATTTTCCATTTCCCGGTCAATTTATGGGATTTGGGTCCTGACTCAAGTTACTTTCTTTTTGAAGCACCACAAATCATGTACCTGCATTCTTGAAGTGGTGTTATGAAGGACTATACTAGCCTTACATAAGAACCAGCACAACAAAACACTGTACATATTGTTTAATCCAGCACTGAGGAAATTGAGGCTCTAGTCATTACTAAGGAAGGCCCAAGAATCCACTCTCAAAATCATAAACAATAGAGTGGGTGCAGAATTTGCACTGAATTATTAATTTCAATAAAGTAATGGGATATAGTACTGAAAGATTCAGCTATGCCTCTTTGCTTCACGGCAAATAAAGTAAACCTCCAATGGCACAAGGCAAATATCTTGAAGAAATATTAAATTCTGAGAATTGTGTTAGTTACTGTGAAAATACATCTCTACTTAAAAAAGAGGATATTTAATTTAGTTGCACTAACCTAATATCCAGAGATCCTATTCAGTTTACAATGTCAGTGTTCATGCACAATGCAAAGGCTATTAACTGTTTACCAAAGATTCTAAGGAGCACGGAAGAATGTCAAGGTAAAGAAAAACATTATGGAGCATATATAATTAGTGGTTACATGGCAATGCAATATGAAAGAATGTAGGCACAAGTCTGGTATATTTCTTTAGCCCCAAAAGCTGAAGCCAAATCATGTAAGCATTAATAAAACCTTCATACTATTATAATTATGATAATGAGGAGGTTATTAGCCCATTGAAGAACTGAATGAATACCCACTTCTCATGTATTTGGCATTTATAACCATGTGAGAATATGAAGATGTGTCTGATTTTTTCTCTACCTGCAAATTCAACTATTTCTTCACTCTGATGAACATTCATCCATTATCACTTTCAGTATGGTAGATGTATAAATAATTTTAGATAATATATCACTGCAAGTAGAGGAATGAAACAAAGAAGTAGGACCCATACATTAAAAATCCACTGTAAAATATTTCTGCAGGGATTTGCTTTTTTTTTTTTTTTTCCTCTAAAATTCATAGCATAACTAGCATGGGATGTTATGAAATTTTTAAGGTTGTTTTTTTGTTTCTGTGACCTACTTAAGTTATTCCAGGCTTTTAGAGTAAAATGTGTATCTTAAATTTATTACTATAAATCTTCTAAAAATGTCAATATGTATTCCCTTATAGAATTTGCATAAGATGTAGGAATTATGTAAAATTTTATATGGAGTTAAACGTTTTTTAAATTATAAACTAGTTAAGAAATATCAAGTGTGGATTTAAGAAAAAAAACAAAACAGCTAACATTCAAGTATTTGTAAGGTTAGAGAGGATCCTTTTTTCTTTTCATGAAAAGCATGTTATTGGCATCTAATTGCTTAATATCAGAAACAAAAGCAGTGAAATGACATTCACAGTAAAATCCAATATTAGCAAACAATTCTATTCAATTGTATAATACTTATGTCTTTGCTTAAAATAAATAAATAAATCAATCAATCAAGTATAGAACAGTGATCTTTTTGTCCCCGAAGAGGCTGTATCTTCCACAGAGCTTGTTAATTATTTTTCAAGTCCATGAAGTTAACTGATCATTATTCAGCTTTGTTTCTCTTCTGTAATCTAAGTGACCTGAGGAGTGATTTTTCAAACACACAGAACTTGACCTGCAGAAGGCAAAGAGAAACCTTGGAATTCAGTGAAAATTTGAGAAGGAAGGAAGGAACAGGGAAGTTATAAATTCTGCCATGTTGCTGATGTTTATCTCTTGCATGTCTTAGAGAGATTTTCATGATTAATGAGGCAACTGAGGCCATACAAGAAGTTAGCAAAAGATAAAATCACATGAGGCTTATTGACCACAGATGGAGCAGTTTGTTTTTCTACATGTATATCACGGTTCTTCTGCAGAATTTCCCCACTTTGATGCCATGTTTCTAAAGTAAGAGCAAAGGCCAGAAACAGTTAGGTATAAATAGGGAAGAGTACTCATTAAATTTTATTGCTGTTAGGTGGATTTAAAAGTTTCACAGTCAAGTGGGAAGCCTAGAGGTTTACAACCCCCATCATTTATTTGTGAAATCTGGAGAAGTTTTTGTTAATTACACAGCTGCTACCACAACTATGTAGGTGTTTCTGAAGGGGAAAATATAAGGAAGGGAAAGATGAGTAGAAAGATACTTTGTTATTTAAACAAACAAATAACAACAAAAAAGTATGTAGATTTCTGGAAAAATACTTCTGAGAGTTTCTTTCAAAGGGCCAAAATCTCTATTCCTAAATGAATGCTTATTTATGATCAGAAACAATGTTACAAGTACTCAGAGGGCTTTTTTGCCCAGCCTTGATGATTACTTATATCTGAAGGACCTGGCTCATCTTCTTGTGCACTTCACAAGGCAAAAGAGAGAATGATTTATTTTATATACTGCTATTAAATCAGAATCTTTGATTCTAGCTTGAAACAATCTCAGATACCACAACTTTCTTTCATTTTCTTTCTTGTGCAGCAATGTTTATTGTTTTCCAAGTTCTGGCTGAGAAGTGGCTCAGTAAAATTTCCTGACCTTCTCTGATAACAGTTAAACACATCACTGATGGATCTCTGTTGTTTGCCATAGTGGCTGCCATTTACTGAATTTCTCATTTCTTTGTCTTGTATTTTGACGTATCATTCAGAGCTCATATGTGACAGCTCTTTTGTATAGCCATGTTGCATTATCTATCATTTCCTTTCTTGAAGATGTAATGTAGAATTTTTCAGCTCAAAGAAACACTTTATCATTTGGCTTTAGAAACCATCTGTCATCTCCTGCTGGATAATATACAGTACATCCCCTTCTTACATCTTTTGTCTTAGAACCACTTATTTCCTCCTTATTCTCCTTCCTTTCAGTTAGCATCCATCTTTTACTCTTGCCAAAGATAGTATCTTTTTTTTTCTCTCCCCTTGTATTTTATCCCTGGCCTTCTCTTACATTGAGCTTTAAATGAAGTTAATGTCTCTCAATATATTTTGTTCATATCTCTTACATTTTAGTTTTTTATTTTCTTTGGGTTTTCTGTTTGTTCATTTTTGTTTGGTTTATTTGTTTGGTTTGGTTTTGGATTGAGTTTTTGTTTTCTTGTTTTAGTATCTTTCATTGTCATCTTTTGTCAAACATTTTAGTCTAACATTTAAAGAAAAGAGAATAATCCTGCACTTGATGTACAGTATTAAAGGAAGAATACAAGAATTCACTTTTTACCCCTCAGAATATTTACTTGTTCTTTCCTCTAACCCTCAAGTGTCTTAAACACCTCTGTAGTTATATATTTAGTGTGTTATCATACTTATGTATGTTTAAATATATGCTGGTTAGAATGTATGCTCTATATATATATGTCCATTTATCATATATATATATGTCCATTTATCTATTGAATTACGTAGACACAACAAAACATTACAGTCTGGTAAAACCAGATTTTTAATTGTGTCTTTTAAGCATGAACATTTTCTTGAACTGAACAGCTGAATGATTCATTTAATCAGGTGTTACCTAAACATTGTCCCTTTATTAGAGGCAGAAAATTACATATATTTTTGTGTATATATTATGTATATGCACATATATGTGTAATGCATATTCTAAAGACATATTATATATAGCATAGTTCTGAAGACATACATTTGTGTCTAGTTAGATATATTTATATATCATTCCCATAATACATATAATCCCTGTCTTGTCTGTTAACCAAAATTTATGATTCAGAAGTAATGGACATTGCATGTGTGTAAACCGAAGTGCTATACAGGGTAGCAGCAGTGCCGCTCCTCATTTCTCACTCCACCTGCTTTCTGTACTCAGATCTCTGTCTCCTAAGTCCTTCCTTATGTTTCTGACTGTGCATCTCAATATATTGTGGCTGTTATCCTCACCATGTTAGTAGAGTAAAAGAACTAAGGACTGGTTGATGCGTGTTCCACACTTCTTCAAACAGATAGGTATTTGCCTAGCAGTCTGAGGGAATTCCTTAGAAAATTGAAGCAAAGAATACACCTGTGGCTCAAACAGAAAACACATATAAGCTACTTGATAGTAATTCCTTTTAATTTTAATATAGAAGTATAAATGATTTAGAAATAATTTAAAATATCATAATACTTTAAAGAAAACAATAAAAACATCATTTTAAAAGACATGTTTAATTTTATTGATAAAAAGATAGTACCAAAAGGATTTCTTTAAAATTAACTGAGTAGGAGGAATCAACTAAAACTGTAACGTTCACTAAGAATATTTTTATTTACTTTACTGTTTTGATTTAAGGGTTTGTTTTGTTTTGTTTTGTTTCTGTATCAAGGTGATGTTAAAGGAAGAAAATAAAATGTAGAAGTAGGCAAATTTATAAGCACTTCATAATGCATTGCAGAAAGTTATCTGTAGATGTCCAGTTCATTTTAAAATGGAAAGGTTTCAGAAAAGTGTTTCAGCTGTGCTTCACCTCTCAAAGATGTTTTATACAGAAAGAGATTTAATAAGTTCATTCTCTTCAATGAGAAGAAGAAAAAAATAAGGCATGGCTTGACCAGAATCTACTAAGAAGCACACAAGGAACAAATTTCTACCAGTGTCCAGATTATTAATCTTGGAGAAAGTTACAATAAGATCCACTACCTGGAAAAAGAAACCAGGGAATGAAAAATCAAATGTGTCCCAGAATGTTTTACAGGAGGGACAGTTTACCACCGTAACAGCTTGTCTATGAACCTGATAGCGTCTCCATTGTTTAAGCCTTTGAGATTGGCTGTTATTGGAAAAGGTGTGATAGAGTTCAAATGCTGGGATTTTAAGAGACACATAACACATGCATCATATTAATGATCATATTCCTACCCATCCTTAAAAATATATTCTATGCAGGAACACATATAGGAAGGGAAGTTATTACAAGTAAATTACTTACTATGTTTGTCATATAAATGGTGAAATATTTTATGCAAATATAGCAATGTTAGTAATGCAACTTCATGATCTGCAAACCTTAAACACACAGGCAAAATACCAATGTTTTAACATGTTTATTTAACACATACTTCTTACATATATATGCTCTGATGAAGATCCTCTGTGTGTCTCCAATATGTATAAGTAATTTAAAATGTGAATTCATTTCTAGTACACAAAAAATTTGGAACATAGTGGAGAGAAAAATTATATTAGGCACATCAATTTTCTATTACTGCATTGCAAAAGCTTTGTAAAAGAACCATAACTAAGAGAACCATATTTAGTATCCTTTTTTAAAAAAATACATGTTCAGTGACTAACGTTTTGTCAAAAAAATCCTGTGATGAAATCCATGTGACCTTGCAGCTCAGTGATGAAATCAAATTCGTGAGTATGTAAACCACAGTATCTTTTGTTAAAGAAAATGACAAAAGTTAGAAAAAATAGGAAGGTTCTTCATGGAGTCAGGATTTCATTGCTACTGTAGTTGCTTCTTCCTTATTATATATGCTTACTTTTCTACAGTGGGACAAACTCTTTTTTTGATGAGCACAGGAAGGAAGAAAGTGGATTTGCCCATTTAATTTTGGTTTGATCTTTTTTCCCCAAGGTTATATTTTTCCCTTTCCTTCCACCATTTCCAAACACTTTTCAATAGATGAGCTAGGTATATACTTAATTTGAAACATTACTCTTCATTAAATTGTTTGATTATTTGTAGATGTGTTATCCAACTAAATATAATTAAATGCATTTGATTGTAGTGAAAAACTGAAGTCCAAAAGATTGGAGATAATCAGGATTTAGACAATAGGAATTATACCACAAGCAAATATTTAATTCTCATGGTTGAAAATTTTATCCATGTATTTGTTTGTTTCTTAGTTTGTTCATTTTTTTTAACTGAACACTTTTCAAGGTAAGTCTCTTAGAACCACTTTTTATACTGTATGATGAGACGACACCATTACCTGAAGCTGACAGCCACAACTAGCTGCTTCAAAACTCTCCTCTGCCTCTGGAGCATCATCTGGAGCCATGGCACAAATTGCAGTTCTCTGGACATGTTCTTCTATGAACATCAAAGAACTACCCTGTAAACTTCATCCTTCCTGACTGCCTATGAAGCACATTCCCAGAGCCTGCAGAAGAAGATATTCTCAGTATGTCCATTTTAGATGGAGGTAAATGGGGAGAAATTGGTGTAATATGTCAATTGCCAAAGACTGCAGATGGCTCTATTCCTCCACCACTATACCAAGTTTCCTGTTTAATTACATTTCTTTTATTTGAGCAATTCCGTAGAGAGTATTTACAAACTTCCAGGTAAATCTATGGAGGTGTGCACCATGTCAGACCTTAAATCAAACAAGGATGTTTTGATAAGACTTCTTGGTGAGAGTAAGAACTGGAAGAATGATAAAGTGATATTGCATGGCCCTCTGAAAAAATGTTATTTAATTTTTAAGAATATAAATAAATATTTAATATTTATCATCTAAAACCAAAACCTGCTTAAAATAGTTTTGCTTTTTCTTAAATAAGTTCACACTGTTTGAGCTTGATAGGAACAGATAATCAGAGCAATTACAAATCTCCTATGAACAGGTGCTACTTAGCTAGAAACTATAATAACTTTTAATATAAAGACAAAGGATCTCATCATCTGGTTTAAAAATCACAATGAGGTTTATGATAAAATGAATATTAAATTAAACAGTTTCATTATTTCAGCTCATATAATGAAAACTTTTATTTATTGTAAAATTATTTGATGTAATATCATTTAATTTGCCTGATTAGTAATCCCTTCCCACATGACACTCTAAAAAAAGGCTAGGAAACAAAATTACAGTTTTATACTAGTTTATGACTGAGAAATCATTTTACATATTAAGATACAATGCATGTATTGAAAAGAATACTAAATTTTAAACACAACATTTGCAAAAGAAGAGGCACACAATCCTTTATGAATGCAAACAGCAGCTCTTGAGGTATCTGAGCTGGTCATTCTAAACTTCAGAAATGCTAGGATCATTTTAAAAAAGAGAAAAAGGAAAACTCATAACCATCAGCCTGACTCAGCATTTTCCAAATCAACTTTTCAACTGCTTTCATGCCTAAATAGTGTGAAGAAACTGCCTCCTTGAAATAGCTAGCCTTTTCCTAAGAGAAAATTAAAGAGGATGGAAGATAGAATCAATCTGAAAATTTATCACAGGGTCACAGGGTGTTAGGGTTTGGAAGGGACCTTGGAGATCTTCAAGTCCAAACCGCCTGCCAGAGCAGGATCATACAATCTAGCACAGGTCACAAAGGAACACATACAGGCAGGTGTTGAAAATCTCCAGAGAAGAAGACTCCAAAACCTCTCTGGGGAGCCCATTCCAGTGCCCTGTGACCCTTACAATAAAGAAGTTCCTCCTCATGTTAAGGTGGAATCTCTTGTGCTCGAGCTTATATCCATTCCCCCCCACTTGGCACGAATGAGAAGAGGCTGTCCCTTCCCTTTTGACTTTCAGCCCTCATGTATTTATAAACATTTATCAAACTCCCTCTCAGTCTTCCCTTCTCCAGACTAAAGAGCCCCAGGAGTCTCAGCCTTTCCTCATAAGACACATGTTCCAGTTCCTTCATCATCCTTGTAGCCCTCCGTTGGACTCTCTCAAGCAGATCCCTGTCTCTCT